>WYDI02002937.1:10021-109279 GCA_009867235.2 Psittacus erithacus | reverse complement strand
GCTGCGCGTGCGCCGCCTCCTCGCGAGCGCGCGGGGCGCCGCGAGCAGCCCGGCGCCTGCAGCAGCGGGGGCTGCGCGCGGTTGCTAGGCAACGGCGCCCGGGCAGCGGCGCTGGCCCGGCTGAGGCGCAGGCAGCGATGAGGTGGAGGCAGCGGCCTCCGGGCTGCCGCCGCTGCTGAGCCGCCCCCCCTCCGCTCCCTTCCCCATCCCGTCCAGCCCTGGCTCTTGCTCCTCCGCCCCGCTCCTCTCCCCTCGCTCCGGCCTGCACTTCCCCCTCCATGCGGCGGGAGCGGCAGGAGTGGGGCCCGTGCCGCGGCCGCGCCGAGCCGCGCCGTCCCTCGCCTCTCCGCCGCCATATCCCGCAGGGAGCAGCGGGCGGTGTCTGCAGCGACAGCAGCGGGTGAGGCCCCGGCTGGGAAGGGTAGGGGGGAAAGGGTAGGTGGTGAGGGAGGGCGGGGGGCGATGGTGGAGCCCCCTCCTCCTCTTCCTCCTCCTCCTCCTCCTCCCCGGCGGCACGGCTGAGGCGCTGTGCGTGCTGCGGGAGGCCGCCAGCGCGCCCCCTGCCGCTCCGCCGGGCGCTCTCCGGGCCTGGCCGCAGTCGAGGCGCGGCCTCCTGCCGTCCCCCGGCCCCTCGCTGAGCCGCCGCCGCCTCCCCCGGCCCCGGGGGTTCCTCGGCCGCCCTGCGCGCACGGGGAGGGGCGGCTGCGCGGCCCGGCGGTTCCTTCCCCGCGGCGTGGCCGCTGTCCTTGGCGCGTTGCGGCCCGCCCTGCCTGGGTGAGAGGGCACGGGGCCTTCGCGGGGACCTGCCTGCGGGAGCTGGCTGCGGTGGCAGCGCGGTTGAGGTGGCCTAGCCAGCGGGGTGCGGAGCGGGGAATTCGTCTGGTGTCATGTAGCAACTGTGAGTGCCAAGGAGCGGTTGCGAAGGCTGCGTTAGCACGCTGTCTGAGAAGGTGTGCGGTGTCAGCATGAGAAGGGGAGCGAGCAGCTTGTATTAACGAAAGGTGGTGAAATAAGGCAGTTGTAGAGGGTGCTGATCGCTGCTTGTATCCTTCCGTTTTGCTTTATAGTGCAAAAGTGATTGAGGAACTGGTCACTGACTGCAGTATACGTGAGGTTTGAGATACTTTTTTTAATCAGTTATTTTTAAAATGCTATTTTTCACATCTGTCTGCTTTTCAAATTGTCGTTTCAGCCTTCGGGGTATATATTTCACAAAAGCTGTGTGTTTCCTGTGCAAGTTAGCAAACAGTAAAATTGAATCAGTAGCTATATTGTGTCATCTTTAAGTTGCTAAATGTGGATCTAAATTAAATCGGGTTTATTGAGATACGTGTGATACCTTTTTTCATTTTGCAATGTGTTTCAGTGATCAGCATCTGTTGTCATAAATGGGAAGTAGGAATAGAAAGAGAATTGAAACCCTGGTCATTTATGAATTCCCATTACGCCTGTCAGTAGTTCTTAGTGCCTGTGAGTGTGCAGCATTCCACATCCATCTGATTTCTTATGCTTGGTATATTTGTTTGTTGAAATGGATGTAATGTCAGGTGGTCATTTTTGTGCAGGAGGTGTCCTTTGTTGGTGAGAGATATCTTTTGATTGTCAGGTGTTATAAATGGACCGTGGTATGTAGAACTGAAAGGTGTATTTCACAAGTGTGGCTAATGTCGCTTATAAAATGATCTTTGCTTTTTGCTGGGAAAATGGGTTAGTGGGCATGTCAAGGTCATCCTCAAATTTAGGGCAGTTTGACTGCTGTTGGAATATGTCTTGTCTTCTTCGCTGTCACGTTTTCCATCTGTCCATCCTGTGGCTGTTGATGTTTTCTGGACTTGTGATCTGTTTGTTTTCTAAAATGTGATCTAATGCTCAGCAAGTTTATTAGAAGCCATCTGTAAAGCTTCCTGAGACAACTGCATGCGAGTGACCTCTTTAAGATGCACTTAAAAAAGGAAAATCTAATGGCATCTAAACTCGCTGTTCAGGAAGAATGGAAACAAAAAATGTTAAGAGGGTGAATGGATAGCAATGGCATTTTATATGCAGATGAACTAGTAAGAAGGTAAATTTTTACTGTCAGCTGCTGGGGATAAGGTAAGTTATGGCTTTCTGTTGCTTCGTCCTTATGGATGCCTTTTCCAGTGCAAATTACTCCATTGTAGACATACACTGATTTTGACTTTCCTACAGTTTGCAACTGATTTTGTTAAACACTTACAATTCTACTATAGATCTGTGAATAGTAGAAAGAAACCAAATTGCTTCTGTCAGTTACACTCTGTTACTGTTTAGTTCCAGAGCAGTGGAGTTTTTGGGAATAGGGAAGGCAATGGGTGAGTTCAAGATGGAAGCAGGGATTCGAAAGGTGAACAAATGTAATTTATCAACTCAGAAGAAGCTTCCAGATGTTGCCACATTGTAAATTAGTTTGATATATTGATTTGTTTACCTCAAAATGTAAATATATATATATATATGGCTATAATGCTACCTAGACCTCACACATCCCTGAGAATACTATCCTCTTTTGATCATGGAGTTTGCAAGACATAAAAGGCCTTGAAAAGCCATGTGTACATGCCTGGACAAATATGTATTTATATATATTATATATAGAAACTTGCATTTTTGGTGAGTTCATTGTAAAAAGTTTTTTTTTTCCCTAAGCATTATAGATGAAAAGCATGTTTGAATAAAAATACTGGTATTTAAAAACTATTTACATTTGTTACTGTTTGTTTTTTATTTCCTGCGATTTGTCCCTTTTTGTTGATAAGCTGTATTGGATACGATATATTCATGTTAACACAGATGATTCATCTGGAAGTAAGAATACCACAACTGCTTTCTGAAGGCATGATATGTAGCATTGTGTTTGATACATTTCAAATGTAGGAACCATTTGGAAGTGCAGAGCTAAGCAGTAGAGCACCTCCTGGAGTGGTCTTACTGTTCTGAGATGAACAACTTACTAATGAGATTGGCCATAAAGAGAACTCTTCATCAGCAGTTTTGTTTCAAATCTATACATTCTTTCTATATTGAAAGCAGAGTGTTTTGAAGGTAGCTGTTGTATTTCATTTTCTTCCATGAGTTGTTTTTGACATTGTTTGGTAGCAAAGCAGGTTGAATCACCATGTCAAAATAAAACCCAGGCTTTGCATGGCTTGTGGTGTGCCTCTTCTACAGTTTCATTAGGATCTCATGGTGCAGTGTAACTCAAGCCTTTTACAAGTCCTGCCGTAGGCCAATGTGCTTGTTGGTTCCATAGTTGAAATAAAAGAGCTCTTTTTCCACATGCAGTCTACCTGGAAAGAATTGCTTCATCACGATTAGTATTTGCTCTGATTATGGAAGTCAGCTTCTATTCCAGTTGTCTGGAGAGGAGTGCTGTAACAGACAGATTATTAACCTTAGGCTAAAGCCAAGTTTAAACTGTTAATTATTGTTAGTAGGGACATCCACAAGAAATTTAACATATACACTTATGTAATGAGCCCACAGACACTTCAGCCAGATCACATAAAGTCAAAACTGAACTAAACCCCACAAGTGATTGCCCCTCTGTACTCTCTCTCCCCCTTTTTAAGATAAAACACTAATTTCAGACTCTTTGCCAAGTCTTTCCCTTTTCTGATTTTTAGATTGTCCAGATTTAAAAAACTAATAAAAACCACCCCCTAAAACAAAAGAACCCACCACACAAAAACCCCTCTCTCGGGCCTAATCCATACATAGATCTCTCTTTAGAAGGGGAGAGATGCAGTTGCTGGAGTGTAGGGGATTTGCAGCTTTCATTTTTGAAAGCAAGGCAGTAGGCTTTTTCTCTTGTCTTCTTGAAGATGAGTTTCCAGCTTCTTCACATTGGAAATGAGTAATGTTGTCATGCTGAGAATGAAAGAATCTTAGAATAAAAGAATAATCAGTTTGGATTGGACTCCAGGAGTTCATCCAGTGCAACACCCTGCTCAGAGCAGACCTAATTAGTGATAGACTGACTTTGGTTCTGCAGAGCAAAGTAACAGGTGTGAAAATCTAATCACAAGACGCCTCTGAGCTTCTCTTACTGCTTGCCACAAAGGTGCTGTTTGATGCTTCCCGAGCGAGGTGTCTCTCTCTGCTTGTCACTTTTTTAGCAGCTTGTGGAGTGGTTGTTTCAGTTTATCAGAAGGCATCTGTCCTACCTACTGAGGGCATCCTGCTCTTATTGGTGTCAGAGGGTGTGAGGATCCATCAAGTGTGCTGAGACCTTTTCAAACATGAATACCCTTTGTTTTTCAGGTTTCTCAAAGGTTGCTTCTGAATGAGATTTTTGGCTTAAAGGAACATTTGGTTTAGTCTATCAAAGTAGTATTCTAAATACTCAATTACAAAATTAGAATGAGTGTAAATTGATAAGATGCATCACATCCTTGATTTGTCTTTGGCTTAGCTGCAAACACAACTCTTTTTTTCCTTCCCAGAGCATTAATGAGTCATTTAGATCTGCAGAGTAGGTTGTACCAAATGGCCTTCTATCAGTATGTGCATTAGCAGAACCAGTGCACTACTTTGGTTTCAGGTCTGAACACATGATCTCAGTCTATAAGGAACTGCTAACAAGTGATCTTTTTATGTAATGTTGTCAACTGAAGTGTAAATGTTGCCTTGGTAGGGACAACAGACTTAGAGTAGCAATAATGCCAGCTGAAACTGCTTGAGATTATTAGAGAAGATTGGTGGAAAGAACTACTGTATTATTGTGAGAGCGCCTTCTTTTGAATGCGTGTTTACTGTCTACTTTTTTCTCCTCTCCCTCTGCTCCTCTCTTTTATTTTCCTGGTTTAGGAAGTACAGTTGAGCACCTGATGTGACAGAAATATTCCATTTCCTTCCCTTCAGAAGTCTGGCCTGTTCTTTGTACTTGTCTTGTGCTCAGCACTACCTGTTGGGTGAAGGAATCTGTTAACTCCATAGGCAAATCATAGACATAAAGAGACAGCTAAAATGCTGCTTCCTGTGTTTATAATTCCGACTATGTCCATTCTGTCCCTTAGAACTTGTACTTATGAGTGTTGCAAATTAATTAAGTTTGAGGTAAGTTGCTCAGATTCTGTGCTACCTTTCTGTTTCTCTTCAGTTTGCACTTGGATTTGAAGTTGACTCCTTCACAAGCCATTTCAAGCCCTCTGTTTATGATGTGCTAGACACAGCGTGCTTTTATGTGTAGTCTAATACTGATAGCATTGATTATTTGAAGTATTTGCTGAAATACATTTGAAATACATCAAACATGGAGGTGATATTGGAGTTTCTTAGTACAAGCTTTCAGTTTAGCAAAACTCCACAATGTGCCAAGAACAAGATGAAGATGCATATCCTCCTACCAGGGCTTCTGTTGTAGGATGTTGTTGTTCTATTACATGTTTTTAATTGAATCCTGTAGTCATCACCAGAGCAAGGGATTCATCACATCTTTGCAGGGCAAAGAATACATTGTTTTATTTAATGTTCCACATCTGCTTTGACTTTAGTGTGTAATAGGTTTTATTTGGATCTTCAGAAGTGGCTGTGGTTTCTGAAACTTCCAGCTAATCAAAATAGTTTTACTCATTTCCCTGTTGTCTGTTACCAGGTTCATGTTGGGGTTTTTTTCTGGCATTTTCTGAAATGGTCTCTAAATTAATTTCTGAATCCTTCAGGAAAGGTTTAGCCGTGGAAAAACACCACAGATGTTCAGTCAGCTTGTCAGCCAATGTTTGTGTGTTGATACTACAGTTTGAGGAGAGTTAGAAAAATGAAGTTCTGAGTATCTTCTTGGAGGTCTTATTTCTGATGGAGCAAAGTACTTTTCTGTTTAGTGTCTTGCTTGTTGTGGACAGGTTGAGCACAATAGCACAGTAGGCCAGTACCATTTCCACTGACTTGAACAATGGAGGTTCAGTCGAGGTCAGCCAAGAACATATCTCTGTGGCGAGTCTGGGAAGTTTTTGGGGTTTGTTTTTTAAGTCTCAATCACTGGAATTGTTGTAGTATTTAATCTAATTTTGCTCAAATAAAAAAGACCATTAAAAGGCAGAGTTGTGCTCTTTAACTTTCAGTCTTGGAAATAAGTAGTAGCTTTTTGATGTAATTCAGCAGAATGACTTGTAATTGCTGAATGACACCGTGAGTCTCTGATGCCTTGGTCCCTGGTCCAGCCAAACGCCAATCACTTGAAATGGAAAGTGAGACACTGAGGTCCTTAGGGGGTAGCTGCACAATTGCTTTTTGCACAGCAATGCTTGTATAAGATATTTTTGTCTACCATAAGGGTTCATTCTCGCCTTTGTGTTGCAAGATGTTCTTCCCCTTTGCACAGGGCAGTTATTTTTTGGAGATGCACTGGAAACTTGATCACTGTTTAAAAACAAGCATTTTGCCCCTAACTCCCCCTTCAGAAACTCCTCACCCAATTCTTTTCCAGCTGGCATGCATGAGCCCATCAGCCTCTTCATAATGTGGGAAGTCATGGACAAGTAGGCTCCTGGCTTCGGGGTTTTGGTTAAGAGTCTATGGCAAGATTGCGTGAATACAGGTGTGCTACCTGCAGTCAGTCTCATCAGATTTGAAAATGAATGACCTGCCAACTCAGTAGCTTACCTTATATCATTACCCTGAATTGCCATAGCTCTCACACAGCAGGCATCATTTGTTTTAAATTGAGTCAGTTGTGGGAAAGGGATTTCAGGGACAGTGGGCAAGAAGTTGGTGAGGAAGAACAGGTGTGTGATTTAATCTTTAGCAGCATTTGGAAGAACTCTACTTTTCTCAGTTGGTCTGTGAAATGCATCAAGTGATACATTGAAAGATTCACAAGGTATGTGTATATATATGGGCATATCTATCTCTGTGTGTATGGTGGGGGTTTTTTTCCATCACTGCTCTGTGTAGACAGGACACATGTAGGCACAAAAAGATTCAGAAGATCAGAAAGGTAAAGCTTAGTGGTATTTCTAAAGTGCTTGCTAGTTTTATATAGTCTGGTGAGTGGATTCCTCAAATTCAGTCCCCTGCACAGCTGAACCTCTTCTACCATTACAAGTGTCCCCTAAGCATTTTGGTAAGAAAGAATATCCCCTTCAGGGTTGGGTGGTTATGATGGTTACATTCGTCTGAACTGGTGAATAAGCAATGAAGAACTTCCTTTGCTCTTTGCCTCTGGAGCAGAAGTGTGATAAGTGACATTCGTTGCTGTTCTACTGCAAAGGTGGTTAAAGGAGGGAGACAGTTGCAGAAACAGAAATAACAATTCTGGTTTTCTTTTATAATATTACACCTGAATTGACTCAGAAAGGAGGAAGCATCTAAGTAAAAATTATGATAGTCATAGCCAGCAGGCTGGTTTTCAGTTGTGGCTTCAATATTAAGGACAAGGTATTACCAGCTAGCACTTTACTTTAGACTTAATGTATATGAGTGTTGTATTTCAGAGAAGTTACAGTAAGTAGGAAAAGTAAAATCTTTTTCTTGATGTTGTTCTGAGTTTGGCTTGATAGAAGACTCCGCAATATCAGGCCTTTGATTAGTGTAAACTTGGGGTTTCTCTGTTCCTCAAAATGACAGTGTTGAAATTTCCCATTAGGATGTTGAGACTGACATTGCATAGTGAGGTAAGGAACGAACCATTAAACTGAATTAAAATGCTTTCATTTATATGGCTTTAGTTATCAAGGGATTAAAAACTCTGATCTGCCATTTTAATGCTTCTGTTAAAAGTGCTGTGTGACTTAGTGCATGCCCTGGGAATACTGATTATACGTGTCTCTAAAAGCATAAAGGAGCTGCAGATCTGTGCTCAGGTCTCTGGTTTCGACTGTCTCTTCTACAACAGAGAAATGTGTTGGTTTAATTTATTAGACTAAAAAGTACAAAAAGTGTTTGATCATGTGTTTGTTTTAAGGTAAAATAGGAATATTCCTTTTAAATAGGAAGATTCCTTGCTCCTCCTACCTGCTTTTATCTTGGTTAAAGCCTGATATACTTGTTTTCCTTCACCGAGTGGCTTGTATATATTTAGGACTTTTTATGAAAGCTGTATCAGAGAATGCTGTACATCTGGCAATGGTTTGATGTTTTTATGAGTGTTATTTGCTAAGTACAAAAGCTCGTAGAACAATCTTAACAAAACTATTTTAAATACAGTTTTAAAGGGGAAAAAAGGACAGAATTCTTTATTCCCGGTCCTGCTGGGTAAATTCAGAGTGCTTGGTCATATCATCTTGTTGACATGATGGAGAGATGCATTTGAAACTGTGACTACAGATTATGAATGTTGTATTTTTTGCAGAAGTATACTATTTGGAGTTGCTTTAATTTCAAAATGGCCAGCTTAAATAGGAGAATTTTGTACAAAGCTCATTTTCTCCTGTATTCAGACAGTCCTGCAACATTTGACACTGTCAAAGCAAATGAAATATACCGAGCTATCATGTGTCATGCTAATGTGTAATTCATTCTAAGGATCAAAAACTAAATGGTGAAAGTGATTAATACCTGTTGAATTACAACATATGTATTATTATGGTATACATGTGTAAACTGTAATGGATTCCTGTTATCTCTGTTTTAAAGTCATGATAAATATGGAAATCAAGTGGTTCGAGGTGTATAAACACAGAGGCAAAACGCTACAAATCACCAGCCCTTTTTATTGAGGACAAAAGATAATTGCACAGCGCGTCACGCAGCGCAGCTCTGCTCTTTGAATCCATTCTGAAATACCCAAATGTTAATTTTAGAATATTTTCTGCTTTTCTTCAGTTGTGAATCTGTCCCAGCAGATGTGTGTGACCTGAGTGTATAATTAGAATGAGAAAAGCTACCATTTTTATTGGTGACTCATAGGCTTTGTCAGCTTTAAGAGCTTCTTTCTCAGTAGATAAAATAGCTCACTAGCTCAGAAAATATTCAAAGCAGCAAGCAGGAGTGTGTAGTCTCTGCACTGCTCCTAAAATGAGAATACAATGAGAAGGTTGTGGCTTCAGTGCCATGAAAACACCGATTTTGAGTTGTATCACTTTCCTCATGAGCACTCTAGAAATGGGGTTTTGAAATAAAGGGCTAAGCCAAAGGCCAGTGTCATTGGTGCACTTTGAGCTGCTCTTTGACTGTGTGCTCTGACATAACTCCTGCCTGCTAAATTCTGTTTTGTCACATTCCTGAAGACTTTTACAGTGCGTTTAAGGGGTTGGGGGTGGTTTGTGTGTGTGCTGCTAGGCGCAAGTGGTGATGTCTTTAAAATGGAAACCAGTCATGTGTTGGAGAAGTTTTTAAAGATCATGGAAACAGGCTCAGAGAACGAATGCATCTTTAGTGTAACCACTAGTCTGTGCTATAGCACACTGCAGTGTTCCTGTTTGATGTAGTATCTGTGAATACTGAATCATTTTTCAAAAGACTTCTTTTTCTCTTGGTTGCTGCTCATATTGTTTCCATGGTTTTAGTCTCTTAATTTACTGTAATCAGTATGTGTGTTACCAGGAAGTTGTCAGCTTTTGTGTTCATAGGCTTATACATAGTCTACACTGAAATCACATGGCGTTAGCTGTTGTAGATCTGTAGTATCCCAGCCCTACCTGTTTGGTTGCGAAGATGACAGAATGGGTTTCATTCATTCATGTGTTGCCGAACATGTAACACAGTATCATGCGGGGTTTACACAGTATGTGTTTGCTCTTAGCGCCTGAGCTGGCTGTGTGAAAATGATTTTGGCTGGATGTCTTTGTGTACTTCACTCAGCTGATGATGATGCAGAAATAGCCACAGTAGTCAAAGACTTGGCTGTTGTTTAGAACAGCTTTCTTTCAAAAAGGTGCTTCTTTGTGTCTTGCAGGGAACAATCTATACAGAGGAGCATGCTAATGATAAGCGAGTGAAATGAAGAGACATAAGATACTAAGGCATTAAAATTCACACTGAAGACAAAGAGGGAATAACTTGATTTTCTTAATAAAAAACTATGCCACCTTTTCTTAATTCTTGTTAAGATGTTTTTTTGACAGTTTAAGAAATACCAAAGGAGAAATCTGCACTATCTATTCCTCACTGTGCATACGGATGTTACCATTTCATGTATCAGTGTTCAGTTGGATAGCAAATAGCCCTCCCTTCCTTAAAATACATACTATGGGATCATTGTCAAATGTCTTTATTATCCGGGTGAGAGACATTTGAGAAAATAGTTGTGGTTTGGTTGACATTTTCCTTTTTTAGTTTTGTGGTTTAGTATCTGCAGTGACGGAACACAAGTAAAGCTGCTTAACAGGTGGTGAAAAGTTGATTAGAAGAGTTAGTTAATGAAACATTTTTAATGTAAAAGTTGCTCCTCGTAACAGATGTGTGCATTGTAGAATTGCCCCTTTGAAGGGTATGGCTCAGAGCACACTGAGGTGGTGGAAAGGGAGTGTCATAAGGGACCGAAAGAAATTCTTCAGTCCATTCTCTCACCCTATCTTCTCTGATTATGTTGGGCCATCTGGAAGGAACTGGCTTTGAATAGAGTGTTTCTAGCACCAGCTCTTTAACAGTCATTGTCATTTGAATAGTAATTGTTAAGTAATTCCCAAAGATTTTTCATTGCCATTAAAGCAGTTTATTATTGAGCAGACATTTTTCTTCAGTTTCAATACCGGAAAAATTAAATAGATGCTTTCAGTTTGGTCCTTTATGAACAAAATACAGATGATTTTGCCTCTCACTTTTCTCTGAATCACATTATCAGTTCTACTAGTCAGTCGTGACTGTGCTGAAAGAGGTGTTCAGTAAGGAAACTTGGTTGCTTAGCAGTGAACATCGTGAAAATTAAACTTTTAAAGCCCCGGTATATGTATTTCTAAGATCTTCGCATCAGAAACTAGTAATAGTTTTCTTTTCTCTCTGTATGTGTCTGTTCATATTCATGTGTCTTCAGAGAGAATGTAACTCAAACTGCAGTTTGAGCCATACAGTGATATTGTTTCTGATCTGCGAGATGAGCTTTTATTCCAGTTTTGAGAAGATTTTGAGGCACACTCACTTCTCATTTCACAGTTATTAGTAAATTGAGTGTGACTAAAATTATTTATGTTTTTAATGTTCTGATGTTGCTTGTAAGTGGATTTCTTTTTTTTATTACCCCCTGTGTGATAACTCCTTAACGCATCTGTACCAGCAAAAGAAGTGGAATAACAAAAAGTGGTTGAAAATGATCCATAAGGATAAGTTTGTAAACTGATTGTTAGTGCTTTTTTCTGTGCACGTAAGAGCAAAGTGAGCATAAAAGCAATGAGATAATAGAGAATTCTCAATGAATCACCTATTGTTTCCAGAAATAGAGCTCAAGATATCATTGTCCTAAGACTGCCTGAAAGCTGTCAATTTATTCTACATGATGCATGAATTGCTTGCATTAGATTAAATGTGATCCATAGTTCGCTTCTATACTATTCCGCCTGACATTGCCCAGATAAAGATATACTGTGTTTGCTGGCTAACTTCATATGCAGAGGTGAGATTGTCACTTTGTCTCTTCACTTTATTCTCCTCCTCATCCTTCTGTAAAGGGTGCCAGAGTCTCATCAGTTTTCTTTCAGTCTTTATTCTATACCATGTTACTGGGGAGTTAATTCAAATGGCTTGATCTGTTTGCTTGTTTCACAGGTTTCTCATCTATAGATCTTACCTCCTTTTGCTCAGACTTCTGGCTAAATAGAATTTTAGTTCACCTTGAATATTCAGCTTTTAATTCCAGAAGGATGCCTTTTCTTTTCTTACAGGGAAGAATCTATACAGAGGAGCATGCTAATGATTGATAAGTTAGTGAAATGAAGAGACATAAGATACTAAGACATTAAAACTCATGCTAAAGCCATTAAAACTGCTGAAATGCTGCTTTCATTTGTCCTGGATATGTGGGTCCAAAATCTGGGAATTGTCCCAGACTTGGCTTCTTCTTAGCCTTATGCAGCCAGACTCCCTGAGGTTTCTCAGTGTTATCACCTGGGAGATGGCTGAAATTGAGTCTTCTGTTTCTGTTAGTCCACCAAAACATTTATCCAGGCTTTCACTTCACATTGAGATCCTTTCCTAACTGCTTATTTTGATGTGTGTTTCCACACAGGCACATTAAACACAGTTTCTTTTCACTTGTCCCTTTAAGATCTCTCAATAAAACCCTTTAGTGTGCCCACAAAGTACTGCCTTCTAAAGGTGTTTCAGTGAACTGAAACAATACAGAAATGTTTTGTCTGGTCTTGCTGATATTCCAGTTATCACTTGTTTAATTCTGATGTCATTGTTTATGTATTGTGTTTGCTCCTGGGCAGGGACTGTATAGTTAGAATAGAATAGGAACTGATTGAGGTGTTTAGGTACAGTTGTACTACCACTGCTTGATAATAAATCAGAAATTCTTCATTATTGTCAGTATTCTGCAGGATGATGTGGTGAACTTCTGAGAAGTGGAAAAACAAACTCTACCATTGCAGATTTGAAGTTTTTTAGACTGAATGCCAGCGAGTTGAGTGCATACATACATTGCTGCAGAGGGGAAGTTTTCTCAGGCGTGTGGTACCAATTGTGACTGTTCTTACATGTATCAAAGAAATCACGAACTTTGTCACCTAAAGTGAGAAGGAGGAAGATTCATAGCCAGGAGTTGTTTTCATATGGATAGGGAAAATGTGACCTGTGAAATACAAATGCACGTTTATTTAAAAATGATGGTTTTGCACATACTTTCTTTTACAGTGTGTATACAAATGATGCGTATTACACACAGGGTATCACTCTAAAGTTCACTGTTATCTTTACTCCCTCCCTTTTATTGTAGAAAAATTTAGTGGCGACTTGTCTGATTAAAAAAAATCCTGTGGGACTTGATGGTGGTGTTAGAAAAGAAGTTGAATATTTCTGCCTTTAGCTGTTTCCTTTACAAAACATGAAAGTTTGCAGGTTTAAGTGCACCACATGTGTGCTTTTTACAGTTACTAGTAACAAAGGCTTGAAACTCAGCAACAAAGGTACATTAATGCAGATATTAAGCTCTTTGTGTTGTATTTTTCACTTTATACTTTATTAAATCCTTTTTAAAAGAATTTCAAGTAAAAATTATAATATGTGGACAAAACATGTAAGTTGAGAGCACGTAGGGAATATAAATGTTGGTGCATGATTGCTAGCAAATACCAAGCTGCACTAGCTGGCAAGCTGTTTCAGTGGCTGGGAAGCCATGTGTATGTGTTTATCTCTGCAGTGAGGCAACTGAGGAGTTGGCTGTCAAAGGCACAGCATGTCCAGGCCAACCGCAGAGAGCATGGCTGATGGGCAGCATAGCTTTGGCCAGCAGTGAGTCCATCTTGGAGCCTGCTGAGTTGGCTTGATTCAACATGGGGGCAACTCCTGGTCCCTTCTCACAGAAGCCACCCCTGCAGCCCCCTCCTACCAAAATCTTGCCACATAACCACAGTATGTATGTATGTATCTATATATGTATATATTTCCCACTAACAGGCCTACACCTTCACCAGCCGGAGAGGGGAACAAGATGAGGCCATTGGTACTGCTTGTGTTTGTGTGGGTACTGATTGTTGGTATCTGTGTGGCTGGCCATGTGTGTGTAACCTGGGATTTTTTGCTCACCTTGCTAATGGGTGGAGCTGGGGTATGCAGCTGCTTGGGGTTTCCTGAATAGAAACCATAGTTATTTGTTACAGCATATGACATGTATTTGACAAGGGATATTTATGACTCTATGAGCAGCATGGAAAGCAGGAAACAGTATATATAGACTGAATTGTTCAAGGCTGCAAAGAAGTGAGGGAGAGACCAAGGTGCTGGTTTTGTAGCTGAAGGTGGTGTCACAGGTCTGATTTCTGATCTGGAGGGTGTGAGGAAGGGTTGTTGTTATTTCTTGCTGTTGGATATTTGTTTTGGTGTTCCTGACCCAGGAACAGGGAGAAATCCTATGATTTCCCAAGGCGTTGAATGCAGTGGCACAGTTAAGCTGCCCAGATGGAGTGACTGGCTGAGGGTGAAGAGGCTTTGGTGAAGCTGACTTGTTTCCTAGGAGCTCTCTGGACAGAAGTGTACAGGGCTGTAGAGATGGGCTCTGAACAGTGCCTGTGCCTCATTTTCTCTCAACACAGCAGTTGATTCTAAAACAGGTTATCAAAGCTATTGACAAAACCTATTTGGCTTTGTGTGCTGCTGGGCGTTTAAAGAAATGGGGAAAAAACTGCTTACTTTTCCACAAGTTACAATGTTAGGTACAGACAGGACCTTTTGATTTTTAGCACTTCCCTCACAAGCTCACAGATGGATCTGAAGAGGAACCTTTTGTAAACCACTGTGTTTGGTTTGTAACTAGCTTGACGATAACTAGAGATTTGTTTCTTTTTTAGCAGAGTCTTAATTCCTATCTCATGTATTTGAGAGCTAATGGTGATCACGACATCACAGACCAAATATTTTCCACTGCTATGCAAGAGAGGGATGATGAGACAGCTAAAATTTCCCACTTAGTGGCTTTCAACCAAAGCTTGACATGAATGAAAGAAAAGGCAAGAAACTCCCAAGATGAGTCACAGAAGTGGGTGTTTCCATAGCATGAGATTTCGGGACAGATTCACCGATCTATCACTAGTGAACAAAGAATAGTAAACCCAGCTCAGGACTGGCAGAGAGCATTCCTACATACACAGCACTGCTTCCCACCACGGATCGTAGCTGAGCTGCTTTCTTCATGTGACAGAAGTGAGTATGCAGCAGCCGTGAAAGAAATTGTTCCTAGAATTACACTTCTTTTATATTTCAATTGTTTTTTGAATTCAGGATTATTGAGATGTGACTCTGATCAAACTGTTTGGTCAAAATAAGGTCTTACTTTCAGGGAAGGGTAGATGAAGTTTAGGATGAATTGCTTAGGATGATGTTAAATAGCAGATGACTAGAGCTGTGTATGTGGAATTGGGACAATGCAGCAGAATAGTGAAATCAGTTTATATGCAGATAAAATACATTATTACGCAGCTAAGAAAGAAGGGGGGAAATGACGAGCAAAACTTGTATAGTTGTCGTTAACAACAAGAAGAGGTTGAAAAATCTAAATGTGGGAGTGATAGTGACAGTTTTACCCAGATTATTACTGTAAAAATAATCATAGTCTCTCTGAGTGAGAACTGATATAATTTCCAGTTGGGAAGGAACATATTTTGCTTGTAGTTTAAATTAACATTTAAGTGTTTGTAAGAGAACGTAAACCTGGTAAGAGTCTTATCGCCGGTACTGTGAAGTGTTCCTTAGTTACAGTGGTTTGTAAGCTGGGGTGCACTGTGCTGATAACCTGCATTTTTAATCTTCTTTTATAAGAATTCTTTATATCCTTTGGTTTAGGTTTGGCAATACAGCGTTATATGTGAGATCGAATTAAAACCCAGTCCAGATTAAGCTGATTAATAAATACACCTATTTTGGCAAGTGCTTCAGTTGTAAATATACTGCTTTTAGTGCTATGTGAGAGAAAATCACCTCAAATGAAAACAGAGTACTGCAGTAATAATGGTATCTAAGTATTTAGAGGGATACTCTTTGAATGCCTAATACCAAAGAACAGGAAGTATCCAACTGAAGCCCAACTGATCAACGTTGGAATTTCTGTTCAAGTGCAGGGAAACTGGGTTTATTCCATATTGCACAAAGGACTTGGAATATGGCTCTTCATTAAAAAAAGTAGTGTTGGTTGACTCAAAACTTGACCTTTTAGGGCTTTTTTTTTAGATATGTGCTTAGCATTTTCTTTAATGAGCTAAGGACACCAGCAGCCCTCTCTGCATCTGTGTGTGTGTTTGCATGTATGCACGTCACAAAAAGAGCATGGACCAGTGAGAGTCACTGCATTTGGGATTGCTTGGAGTGATATTGAGACTATTAATAGTTATTGGTCAAGCCGGCCACCTTTGCTATGTACTTCTCTTGCTCCCTTAAGAACCACCCAGTTGTAGCTGGAAATCCTGCTGTTCATCAAGAGTAATTTTCACTCACACTGTGCTTCACATGACATGAGAACTAGGACTAGATTGCAGAATATTCTGGGGGCTTTGTTCTAAGCCTTTTTTCTTCCCACTGTACAGTTACGGATAAGAGTAATTCACTCTCAGCCACTCTTAAGGGATCACAAGTAAATCAATCAGAATATGGAAGATCTTTATCCCCAGAGCAAACAAAGCACACGAATAAATCAGAATGAAATCTAAGATATTTACCTAAAATTGCTCATCTGTAAACATATTCTTAAAATACCTACCTTTAATAGGCAGGTACTTCCCAGTGTCACTGGAAACACTGTGTTGAAGTTCATTGTATTCTGGATATGTATCTACCATCTCCACCAGTGTGTACATTTATAACAGCCAGGTGAGATGTGTAGCTAAAGAGCATAAATTAGAGTGCAGTGTTACAGCATGTTACTATTTGGCCTGTTTCAGGTCATTATAGATTTCATTACATTATATATTACTGTGTTGTAATAATCTTTGCTTCACTTTGGGACAGTTTTGGGTTTAGTTGGTTGGTTGTTTTTTTTTGTGGAGGTGTTTATACTCTTACGAATCTGTCATAGGCAACAGAAAACCACCGTATAATGCAGGGAAATAATCAAGGAAGAAGGCTTTCAGAGATGAGTGGTATATTAGGGGCTGTGGTTTTCAGCATCTTATTGTCTAAAAACTAAAAGATGTGAAAACTCAGGATGAATAAGCTTTGACTTATACACACACTGGTGGTTTGTTCATTTTTCTTTTGTGGCTTATAATGCTTTGGAAAATCTCTGAACTTTTTTCAGAAGGAAAAAAAAATCAGTTTTTCATTTTAAAGATACTTTTAATAGTTGAGATTTTGGGTTTATGTTTATTACATTTATTTTACATCACTAATATTCATTAATATATTCATGCATTTCAGCATTTCCATTGCTATTCACTTAATTTCAGTATCTGTTTAGCTTTGTTCTATGG
Source organism: Psittacus erithacus (assembly GCA_009867235.2). Classification (NCBI taxonomy): domain Eukaryota; kingdom Metazoa; phylum Chordata; class Aves; order Psittaciformes; family Psittacidae; genus Psittacus; species Psittacus erithacus. The sequence continues at coordinate 92,270 of WYDI02002937.1, read as the reverse complement.
AAAGAAAATTAAAGTTCTATTTAAGGAGGAAAAAGCCAATAAATTATAAGATTACCAATGTCAGAGATGCTTTTCTTCCCCCTACACTAGACACAACTTTCCCCCAGCATAGATTCCAATACTTTTTTTGGTCCCTGGCTTGGTATTTGCTGTACATCAAGGGAATATGTCTGTTATTTGCTGTTTTGGTAGGTCACAGTAATTAGATAAGAGCCACTGTGGTCTGCTTGGGGAGACAGGAGTCAGGCTTTTAAAAAGCTTTTGAATACAGTGTACTTGATAATGTTCTGTGTATAAATAATTCATGTACTTGGTTGAGTGCTTGTGCTCTTGAGGAAAATTTTGTCGTCTTTTAATGCTTGCTTATAGCCTGAAGGAGTGAAAGACGTGAGAGGAGAGTCAAAAGGTACATGGAAGAGATACACATTTATTCCTGGTTACACAAGTGACCAGTAACCCCAAACAATGAGTTGTACTTTCAGTTCTTTTTACTTCTTTTTGTGTGCCTGAGGAGCTCATTAGGAAAGCACATCTTTGCCCAGTCTCTGTCCCAGTGCCAAAGTTGTGCCTGTTTTGTGTCACAAAAATTCTCATAGGAATCCTGGGAAAGAGGTTTTCATGCATCAATAGCTCACATCTCCAGCTGTTGTCAGACCACAAAGTCACTGGCTATGCTGTTAAAAGCAAAGGTGTATTGGAAAACTGGTGTCAATACCAGGTCTGTGGTTGCTATTTAAATCCAGGATCATGCTTCTCATGCCTCTTTGGAAGACATCTTTGCTGACAGGAGCCTCTGCAGTAAGTGTAGCTTTATAGCTGAGGTCTTTCAGAAGTTTGGTACCTTTTCATTTTTCTGCCTTTCAGTCTTTCTTCTCTATGTCTGTTGTTACATCTGAAAGAGCTGACTTTAACAGAAACAAGTTTTGTCAGAAAGAGACAGTGGATTCAAAGGGATGGTTTCTGCAAGACTATTACATCATTCTTTTCTGTTACTCACAAGAGGGACTTGCAGCTTTCTCAAAGCAGACCTCTAGCTGATTGCTTTGGTAATCAAGTTTCTCCACTTACATGCATTTATATCTAGTCTTACTTTACCATTTTATCTGAAACTGCTGAAGGTGCAATTCCTTTTAAAAGCTGTTTTTCCAAGGCTCCGTGACATCAGTTCAGCCCTTCACAGGTCACTTTCATCTTCTCGTTTGCCAAACCTCTCGGTAGAATTCGCTGAACAATAGTTCTTCTGGTACAAGACAAAAATTAGGAGTGTCTGTCCTGACTTTCTGACAGAATGCAGAAATATCCATCCATGATTTTGGCATTTTCAGTGCAGTAGGTACAATAAACAGCACAGGATGATCGACATGTAGAACCTTTGTGCATCTCATTAGTGACCTTGACAGGCTAGCAACTAGCTTGTAGTAAACTGATTCTGATAGTAAACGCTTCCTGAAAGAGGCTGAAATGGTTTGTGTTGTATCTTATGCACACGGGAACTTCACACAGTTGTTCCTGCAGTAGACAGGCTGTTGTGCAGTACAAGGCTGGAAAGAGGTTTCTGCTGAAAGTAGTGGGTCACTGTTTTCTGCTTTATTACCTTTAAATATTACCAAGCTACTCCATTAATTCCGGATGTATTGTGTGGGAAGTGTAATTTTTGTACATAGAGTAACACGGGGAGGAAAAGAGTTTAATTTGTGATTAAAAAGACAACATAATTATATGCTTTATTCTGATCACTGTGTTACACACTAATGCGAATGACTGGGGGCCTCTGCTGCCTTGTAAACCAGGTCATTGTAGTTGAGGATTTCACAGAATCCTCAGAATTAGGCAGAAGCTAATGGTTTTGTTCTTTTCTTTTTTTAAGGACCTTCATGTTGGTGTTGTTTATGCCAGAACGCAGTAAGCAAGGCACATTAACTTCAGCCTCGTGTCCACCCTTAATTGGCCAACACAATGCAATTGAGTATGAATTCCAGGTGGCTTTGGAAATGAAAGAGAACTGAGCTCTGGCTGGAAGCTGAACGTGATGACGGCCTGGTCTATGGTAGGGAAGCTGAAAATGGAGAAGAGGCACTCCAGAGGAGACAGAAATGTGGAACAAGATGCTGGGGAATGCAGTGCTGAATCTGAGGAATGGACGAGCTCAGAAAGTGAACCTGAGCAACCATACTTCAGAAGCAGCTGTAGCAATACTCAGTGGAGAGAAAAGGAGGTTTCCACTAAACCACATCGGCCACTCTGTCGCTCCCCTTGCTTGGATCGCCCAAGTTTTTCACAGAGCAGTATCACACAAGACTTGAAGCTAGATGAATGCAAAACAAATTTGGACAAGGAATACCAAGCTAAAATGGATTTTGCTTTAAAGCTTGGGTACGCAGGAGATCAGATCCAGGCCGTACTGAATAAACTGGGAGCAGACGCGCTCATCAATGATGTTCTGGCAGAGCTTGTGAGACTTGGCAACAAAAGTGAATCAGAGGGACAAAGCAGTGCCAGCAGTACCGCCAGTACTCTGGTGCCAAGAGGCCCGTGCCCAAAGGAAATAGCAAGCCCTGAACTGTCACTTGAAGATGAAGTTGTAGATAACAGCGATAACTTGAGGCCAATTGTCATTGATGGAAGCAATGTGGCTATGAGGTAGGTCTCCCTGTCACAACATTTGAAAAGAATAAATCACTAAAATATTTATGAGAAAAATCAGTATTGATGGCAAGGTCATTTTAAGTCATGTAGGATATTTACACTGATAATCCATCTTTTTTTATGGACTCTTCAGACCAGGCTTTTAATCATGCTATTACACCTTTATGTGCAATCTGTATTACAATTCCCTTCACCCCCTTTTCAGACCAAGTTCTCCCCTCAAACCTTTTTGCTCTACCAATCCAGCTGTAGTGGACTTCGATGTGCATGGGTTTAATCTTTTTGAAGTCCCTGAATATTTATTTAATGTCCAAAGGCAACTAAATAGGGGAGGAAAACTTGGTTCTTTCTAAAATGCCATGCCCTGTATGCTGATGATACGCAGTTGACTTCAGGGTTTTTTTGTTCCTGCTGATTAAGCCTGCTCAGAATACAAAGTAGTTTAGCTGTGTCATTACAGGTATATGCATGATCTAATTGTGCTGACTCACACAGCTGTGGCACTTGTAATTTTGTACGTATGCACATGTGCACTTTGGTCAGCACTTAATTCAAGATGTATTTGTCCCATTCCACTTTCAAGCATGTCTGTAGAGTTCAGCCATTTGTTTATCACTGAGAAAGTATGATTTTCTATGAGGGAGTTCTTTAAACACTCTGTTTAATGATCAGTGATACCAAGATTTCTTCCAATGGTGTTTGCACAAGGGATTTCCTTTAGTATCAGCTTTCTGCTCTGAATCTGTCATCTGAATTATTATCTATTATGGGTTTTTTTAAGGTATTAAGAAGGTTCAGATTTAATACATTTCTTAATACCTCAAGTGAATTAAGTCCTTTCACATTTGAAATGTATTAAACTCCCCAGATCCTATAAGAATATTTTATATACAGGATTTGTCAGTGCCAAGTTGTGGCTATATTTATCCAGAAGATGCTTCTGTAAGCAGCATCACCAGTACTGCATTTAACTTCTTTTCTGGGCCTGTTGACTTCGCAGTCTCTGCAGTGCTGGAGCTCCTCCTGAGCCTAATGTGGCAGGAGCTGGAGAAAAGTGTTTGTACCCTTACTATTGCAGAGCTTCAGTCTGATGCCTGATTTATGGAATCATAGAATGTCTCAAGTGGGAAGACAGCCATAAGGATTATCGAGCCCAACTCATAACAAGATGCAGAAGCATTTGAAAATCTAAAAAGATACTAAATTCTACAAAATCTGAAATGTACAAAAATCTAAAGAAAAATGCTTAGAAATATTGTGGCTTCTGTATTCATTATTTACATTGCAAGAGTCTGGACTAGGCTGGTGACCCATAGTGATGCAGATGGTATTACATGTGTCTGCCTTTGATCTGTTTCAGCGTTTCTTTATATAAACATTCTGAGGCCAGAAGAGCACACATCTTGCTATGTGCCACTCATCTGTGATGTTGCTCTATAGTAATAACACAATTAGAGTTCTGAAAGATAATCCATAGGATAATGATAAAAATACAAATTTCATCACTATGAAGCATCTGCTCTACAGACTGAGAAGTGCAAAAGTTACACACTTCTCATGCCTAAAAATACTGCAGTTATTGATGATGCAAATGGAGACTGAATATGATTCATAATTGATACTGTCCTTAGTTCCTATCAAAACTCTAGCATTTATTATTTCATTTGCAGAAACTTCTTAGGTCATTTACAGAATTCAAGCCCTGTATTTGAAGTGCGCTCTATGTTTCAGAACACAGATTTTTGGTGGGCTCAAACAACTTTGAGTTATTTCTTTCCCCTAAAAAATCCTAACAAAAAACACAGAACCTTTACTATTAAGGAAATATCTTCTGTTGATCTGGATGTTTAAAAGCACCTGTGACCCATGGCAGCCAGCTTTGTCAGTTCATTCCTTTTTTGGTACTGATAACTTTCTATGGTAGTATTTACGGTAAGCTCAGTTTGTTGGGGCAAGTGATATTTTTCATTGAATAAGTGAAAATTCTTCAAGTTTGGGTTGGTTTTGCTTTTGAGATAGTGAAATTATCCATTTCTAGAGTTTGAAGTAGCAGGGTTGCTGTAACTTGATGGCTGAATATCTCTGGGCTGTTCTTTTTCCAATTATTTTAGCTGGTTGAATACAAAGGTTTAGCTCTTTTTACAGACTTCATTTCCCTTATACCCTTATATCTTTTATACAAGGAGAAAAAAACCCCTCACTACCCCAAAACAGCAACCCCCCAAACCAAAGCTACCTTTTTGTCCTTACTGTTTCTAAAACTTTTGCATGTTCTTTAGCCATGGGAATAAAGAAGGCTTTTCCTGTCGGGGGATTCAGCTAGCTGTGGATTGGTTTCTGGAGAAAGGACATAAAGATATCACTGTGTTTGTACCTGCATGGAGGAAAGAACAGTCTCGACCTGATGCACCAATTACAGGTAAAAAGATGAAAGTTTTCTTTGACCCCTTGGTTAAGAAAAAAAAGTATTGCATTAAGACATAACCATGTTCTGTTTGTGATGGGTACCGGTGATGGGGATACACACTGAGCTGTGGATGTGATGTTGCACTCACCTATTCATTTGAAAACGCAACAGTTTCACTGGTGAGGAAACAAGCATTTAAGCATCTGCATTTGTAAGCAGTGCTGGGTTTTTGTGGCATTACTGGATCATTTCAACACTTTTGAGAAACAGTCAGAATTTTCCCATTTGCAAAACCATTGTTAAACATATAGGAACGGATTCTTAGTTGCTGGGTGAGTATATAACAAGTAGTATAAGGCCATTGTCTTGAACACTGAAAAGGCTGCATGTGTTTTGACCCATAGAAGGTACTTAGGGTGTACTCTAGGCTAACAAGAAGGCTACTGTAATACAGTAATAACAGAGTTCTTGACGTGTTCAGGAAGACTGAGTAAAGGTACATGGTTGTTTACAGAGGAGTAGCATGGTTCTGAAGCTTAAATATTGAATATTTAGCCAGTGCTTTGAAACCGCAGAAATATAACGTTGCATCTGGGTATTTTTTAATGACAGTGGGGACTGTGTATGAACATCATTACACAATACTTTGTCAGAAGAGAGGGAAGAAGTTTCGCATTTCAAAGGCTGCATTTCTTGAAAACATTGTTGCAGTTGCTCAACTCACATTATTTTACAGATCAAGAAATCCTGCGTAAATTGGAGAAAGAGAAAATTCTGGTTTTCACCCCATCTCGAAGAGTTCAGGGAAGAAGAGTGGTTTGCTATGACGACCGATTCATAGTGAAGCTTGCTTTCGACTCGGATGGTATCATCGTATCCAATGACAACTATCGGGATCTCCAGAATGAAAAACCAGAATGGAAGAAGTTCATAGAGGAGCGGCTGCTGATGTATTCTTTTGTGAATGACAAGTAAGGGGTTTTTCTTCAGCAGTAAGGGAATTTGCAAGTTCAGAATCCTCAGGAGAAACTGAAATTCTCATTTCATTTCTTTCCCCTTAGGTTTATGCCTCCTGATGATCCTTTAGGACGCCATGGTCCAAGCCTTGAAAATTTCTTACGGAAAAGGCCAGTTATTCCTGAACATAAGAAACAACCGTGTCCTTACGGTAAGTGCCCAAGTCAAACTGATTTGTTGTATTCAAATGCAGGTGAAGCAAGCAATTAATTGGCATCTTGGCATACTGGAGCAATAAAAAAAGTGCCATTTTTAATGCTGCCATCCATTTTTACACCCTTCATACACATATGAGTAAAACCGATGTAGCAGAAAAGGAAGGATTACCAGATACGCCTTGTGGATAATGCAGCTTTTTGCCATTTTCTTCTGGTTTGTATGCAAGAAAGGAGACTCAGAACTGTACAAATTGTGTTAGAACTGTTTTGTTTTATATAGCCTTGAGTATTGATGTCAGTATTGAAATCATGAGCCACTAGGAAGGAAAAGTGATGAGTCTTTCCCTTGATGCAGTGATATACATGGATACAGGCAGCAGAGTCTGTGACTGCCTGTATATACTATATTGATAATTATTCCTTAGGGGGTTAATGTAGAAATATTAGTATTGAGAAGTGGTGAAAGATACAAAGAAAAAAAGATAGCAGCTGGTGATACTGATTGGGTTTTGGTTTATTTAACTTGAACCCACTTTTCTTTCAGGTAAAAAGTGCACCTATGGGCACAAATGTAAATATTACCACCCAGAACGGGCAAACCAGCCTCAAAGGTCAGTAGCGGATGAGCTTCGAATAAGTGCCAAATTATCTGCTGTGAAAACTATGAGTGAGGGAGCCTTGGCCAAATGTGGCACAGGGCCATCCAGCTCCAAAGGAGAAATCAGTTCTGAAGTGAAACGCATTGCCCCAAAACGTCAGTCAGATCCAAGCATTAGATCAGTAGCTGTGGAGCCTGAGGAAAAGTTATCAATAGCCCGCAAGTCCGAGGCCAGCTCTGTCCCGTCTCTGGTTTCTGCATTAAGTGTACCAACGCTCCCTCCACCAAAAAGCCATGCAGCTGGTGCATTAAATACTCGCTCTGCAAGCAGTCCGGTGCCAGGTTCCTCACAGTTCATGCATCAGAAATCCTCACTGGAACATATGTCCAGTGTGCAATATCCTCCTATACTAGTCACCAATAGCCATGGCACCTCAGTTAGCTATACTGACCAGTATCCCAAATACGAATCATTGGGGGACCATGGCTATTATTCCTTACTCAGTGATTTCTCCAACTTGAGCATAAATAGTATCCGTAACACAGATTATTACGGGGCTGATATGGACCAGGGGATGTATTCTAGAAACTCAAGCCCCTGTCCTGACAATTGCTTAAGCCATACAAGTAATGATTCTTATTCCTCTTACAATGACTTGTATCTGGGTGTAGCAGATGCCAGTTCAGAAGACAATGTGAAGATCCACAGACTGCCATCGCAAAATCGTCTTCAGCCTTTTTCCCATGGTTACCATGAAGCCTTAAGTAGAGCTCAGAGTTATGGAAGTGAAGAGCCTAAGCAATCCCTTCGCAAACAGTCAGTTTCCCACTTAGGCCTCCATGCCCAGCATCCAGTTGTTGGAGCACGGTCCAGTTGTCCAGAATACCCTGTGCCTCAAAATGTTCATCCGTCAACTGCGCAACCAAGCCGTGCCTTGGTCATGACAAGAATGGACAGTATTTCTGACTCACGGCTTTATGAGAGTAACCCTACGAGGCAGAGACGGCCACCTCTCTGTCGAGAGCAGCATGCTAGCTGGGATCCATTACCGTGTGCATCAGACTCTTACACTTACCATTCCTACCCATTGAGTAACAACCTCATGCAGCCATGTTATGAACCTGTAATGGTAAGAAGCATGCCTGAGAAGATGGAGCAGCTCTGGAGGAATCCCTGGATCGGGATATGTGGTGAACCACGGGAACCTCATATCATTCCAGAACATCAGTATCAAACGTACAAGAACCTCTGCAATATTTTCCCTCCAAGCATTGTCCTTTCTGTGATGGAAAAGAATCCCCACATGACAGATGCACAACAGCTGGCAGCTATGATTGTTGCCAAATTAAGAACAGGGCGTTAAAGCATTACAGCCTCTTTTGGATAGATGAAACTACACAGCATATAGGAGCTGGAGGAGAAAGTAAATGAAGAAGGAAGGGGGCCAATCTGTTGTAAATATTTTCTACTAAGATAGTATAAAATTCTGTACACAGTAGCAATCATATATATGCTGAGGCACTATATAAGAGTTTGATTGTATTGTAAATTTTAAGGTTTTAAATATAGGGATTTTTAATAGTATTTTATAGGAAATGCATACCTTGCTGCATGGATAGCTCATAAAGAACTACAATGTCACGTTCAGTGTCTCAAAGCTGTTACTACAAAATTATTGTTGGCAATTATATTGCATGTATTAGTGTACACTTTCAATTTACTTATAAATACCTAATCGGCCTTTAAAAGTAAGCTCTGTACACGCCCAGATGACTTTTAGGGTTTCAGCTTTGCCATTTGACACTGCCCACTGGCATAGGAAATATTGAAGGAAAAGGAAACTTGACAGAAATTAAAATCCTCACTTTGTAAAGGAAAAACTGATTTCAGCTTTTGGTACTTCAGTTTCACAACTGTTCCCCAGGAGCCTGAGTATCTGTTACAGCGGCCAATACGTTGGCTCAATCCAACAGAAGCCACGTTAGGACCAAACCCATTAAGGGGTGTGAAGGTGTGAGTGCCATTCAGTACATTAAAACAAGGTTAACTGTAGCTTCTCTCTTCAGAATCGCCTCCCAGCTCTGCACTAAGCAGCTGCTGCCCGCAGGGACCAGCCAAGCTGAAAGCAGATGGCTGGGTTTGTGTAAGTTGGATTACTCCACCTGAAGCAGCAGACACTGGGTGTTTAATGTGGAAGTTCATCAGTAACTACAGCCCTTCCTCTGGGGGCAGGGATGGTGGCTGAGTGAGCCTGACCTTCACGCTGGCTGTACAAGATCAGCTTGAGAAGGGGCTGGAGGGGGAAGGCTGCTTCTTGAAAAGAGAAGCTCCAGTTTGGGTTTATGGCAAAGCTGGGCCTGGTTTTTGCTCTTCAGATCCACGCAAAGGTGTGCATTTGCCTCATGAAGGCTTTTAGAGTTCCTGTTTCAACAGGTGAGATAATTTTGTGTGGCATTGTTTGCGCAACTGGTATCTTGCTCAGGGTGGGAACCTTTGTAGCTAAATGTCTCCAAAAGAGGCGTTTATTGTTTTTTAAGCTGCACTGACTGGACGCCCTTTTTTGAATCCATTGTATATTTCAGCATTTGGAACCATTACTAACTCGACACGGCTCGAGCTAGGACTTGTTGACTTCTACTGTAGTTTTTTTCATGAAAGTTGAGAAAGGCCTGGTTTATGGCCTTTTGTTTCTTCATGAGAAGGTGTGACACTGCCTAAATGTTTCTTACTGTGAAACACACGGAACGTGAGGCTGCAGTCAGGGTTGTTTCTGGTGTTTTGATAATGGCTTGCATGCTGCTTCCTAGTTATCTGTCTGAGGAACAAAGTTCTATCATTTCTTCCACTTGTGTTACTGTAAAGGTTAGTTTGAGTCAACATCTCTTGTGGGCTCTTTATCACGTGCAGAATATGTTCCTGTCGTACTAAAAGCAAACCCCCAAATCACAACAAACCACAGTTACAGGTGCAACTGCAGTTGACTTCCTGACATCTGATAACCGTATCACTTCACACGGGATAAACATCCTTGTGTTGGTACAGGTAACAGACACAATGGCCACATCATGATGTATCCAAACTCAGTTATCTTGAAGGTGAGTCTGTATTTACACTCGCTGTTTGCCAATTACTTTTAGTTGGTTATTGTCTGTTAAAGGGGAAAAAAGAAAATCTTCAGACACTTAAAATAGTTGGAGAAAAGATTTAACTCTGGACACGTTTTCAAACCAATTTCTTATTAACCTGCATCTTCTATGTTTAATTTGCAATTAATTCTTATTCTCTTGCATGGTATAAGCAGCTGAGAGCAATGCCTCAAATAACCAGAAATGACCTTTTGTTTGTTGATACAAATTGTATCTCTTTTTCTTGATTGTATAAAAACTGTGTATAAAAAGCAAATAATAATCTCTAGATTAACTTCAGTATTACATTTTCACCACACCGTGTGTGACACCGTGTGTCACAGGGAAGTAGCCCAGGAGTAATTATGGATCTTTTTTATTTCAAATGGGCACTTGTAGTTTATAGACAAACAAGGACAACTTTTCAGAACCAGGTTATTATGTGCACAGATACTGTGTGTACGCCTCAAAGCATTACATAGTTATCTTTAGTCTATTTATGAAGCAGATACCTTCTTGCACTAAAGTTTATGTAAAAATGTTGCTGTTAACTCATCTGCATGTGTTTAAAATGTAACAGTGGTTGCTAGAGACCCTGCTTTATTCTGAACCCATTAATTTATAAATTCTTTAGGTATAAAATGAAGTTTATTGTGCACTCATGTTTTCCATCTTGCATGGAATTAAATATTTGTATGTAGAAAACTGTTTGTTCCCTTTTTCTCCACTTATAAGCTATTTTAAGAGAGGTTTAGGAAGGGGTTTTGATGTTTTCTGATGTGGAAAACTGAGCAGAAATTTCCGTCAGAAGCATTGGCTGGTTCATGGAGATGCTCATTGCTGTAGGATTGTCTGGTCATTTTAATTCTGACTTCTGTCTTACTGATAGAGTAATTCCTTTTTAGACACCGGGCATGCTATGCCAGTACAAACCCAGCACACTATTTCCCTAAGGCAAACTGTCCCTAGGAAGCTGTTGGCATGTGCCCTGCACAGAGCTACACAATGGGCAGCTCAGCCTTGTGGAAAGAGTTTGCAAGTTTTCTGCTCCTTTAGTCCTCCTTAGAGGTAAAACCCCCTTTGTCTGTGATGTGCTCTTTCCTAATCTACTCCCTTAAGTGGTAACGTCATCCCCATCCGGTTTCAGAGATGTTTACAAGCCAATTCAGAACACTGACACATTCGTTCATCTTCAGCGCATAAGCTTAGATTTCTTCTTACATGGAAGAGTTGCTCTTATGAACACCTGATCATAGCTGTCTATATTGTAAATATAAGACTTTGTATAAATGCTCTTTTTGAGAGCATGGTATTTAAATGTTTTTAAAACTGTAAGAGAACAGTTCTAGAAACTCTATTTTAATAAAATCCATGAAATTACAGTTCTAGATGAAGGAAAAAAGTGGGAAGGTAAAATCCTGGCCTACTGCAATCAGCACCTGTTAAGCAGTAGACTTGATCAGTGCTTTCCCGGGGCCAGAGCGGTCCCTGGGAGTTCTGATTTCCTGATCTCTCATCTTCAGCTATCTTCCTTTCATATAATTTGTCACTTAAATGTGTATCACCTTAAATCCATAAACCATGGGATGTCAGTCTGAGTTATTTAATGTTCCTTTTTGTAAGAATGACATGGCAGTAATATTAAATGGTACATAAAGATGACTTCACTACTGTTAGTCCCGTTGTGGTCGTATTGAGCTGCAGTAGTTGGCTTTCTTCATCTGTAGAATTAAACATTCCTGTTTAATGGTTGTACAATTTTATAAATCTCTTTGGGTTTTTTTGGTTGACCCAAATATAATGTAAGTCTTAATGACAAAATGAGTGAAAATGGATGTTAAACCAGTACGTGGTATTCGTAAACCTCAGTAGTAGTAAGCGTGCACTGCTCTAGCTGCTGCTGCATGTACCCCATTCACTAGCATGAGTCTGTTTAGCTTCTGTATAAACGCTCAGACTGTGAATTTAACAGCAGAAGGTGTGGGTATGGTTGCTGAGAACACGCAGAAGGAGCCTCATTACAAAACCAAACCCAAACCATCTCTGTAGGTGAGTTCCCCCTTACGTCCTTGTTCTGCCCGTTTGCCTGAAGCGGCAAGTTTCGGCATTTTGAGACTTAATGATCAAGTCAGAGCACACAAAGCATCTGCCCCAATAATTCAGTTCCAGACTCATTGGTGACCTGTGCCTGTGCTGCTCCCACCCCCCACGAGCAGGAACAGTTCAAGGGACGCAGTCATTGTTAAAGCTCCATGCTGCAGGGAGGGAACTCATCGTCTCTGTGAGCCTTTGGCTCCACAGAGTTGAAGTATTACTTTAAGCTTGACTTGCCCTAAGTTTACCTGAAGCATTAGTACTGCAGGACTCGTCACTGTTATTTCTACAGTGAGTGTTCAGCTTTAATACTCCTTTTACATCCCCGTAGCTTGTCTGTGTGACAGAGCCTTTATCAACTGTATTTCTTGCAGTATTTCAACTGGAAAAACCCAAGTGCACTGTCACTTCAGTTCTTCTCATGCCAGTGTTTGGTTATTGAAGAGCCCTTAGACAACGCCTCTGATTCTGGTCTGTGGTATTTAAAATTTGTAATGCATTAGAAGTAAGCAGAAACTAAATGAAATCTCGGCTATTCCCCGCTCCCCTCCGCTCTGCGTACCAAGTTTGCACAACTATTTAGTAATACGAAACCTGTTATACTTTCTATATCTCTATATTTAATAAAACTGAGAGCCACTGGATTCTTTGTTTCTAGCTTTTTATTTTGTAAGAGGGGAGCCCCCGAAGCTGCTCTGGCCAAAGCAGCTGGGCTGGGCTGGGCTGGGCTGGCCAGCTTATGTCCCAATAGTTTTAGGTGACTTACTGAAAAATACCCAGATTCTGAAATCATTCCTAACGCTCAGCCCCTCCGGCTGCTGGAGCCCGGGAAGGAACGCGACAAACGCTTCCTCTTCCTTAAAAAGCAGAAGTTCTGTTGAAGTCCCGCTGTGTTGTCACAGTCACGGCCTCTATCAGCCTCTATTACACACATTTCTTTTGCTATTTAAACACTTCATCATTTCCCTTACTCTGGGGGACCTGATCCAGTTTTGTTTATTACCATTGCTGGGACTCCAGGTGCTTTAGCTTGTTGGGTAGGGGGGAAGGAAGTAAACCTAACAGAAGGCAAATGACACACACAGCTCATCTCCATCTGGGTTTGCCTGAACTTCTCGCACCCTTATCATGTTTGCTCTCACAATGGCCAGGAATCGGGTTCAGAGACAGCACAAACCCAAAGAACCAATAAAACACCCGTATCACAAAGGTGCTTTTTCCTAATCTCAGGCCCTTTGTACTCAAATTCACATCTCAAGTTCATCACTCCTGAACAGAAATACGGACTACGTTCTATAGGATATTCTTCTCTTCGAGGTTTCCCCCCCAACACCGTAACCCCTGGGTAGAGCTGAAGCCCTTGCCAGAGCAGCTGTCTGGGAATGAGAAACCAGAACAGTGAACGCTTGCAGCAACCAGGAACAAATGCCCAGGAGGTTCCATTACTCCCTCCAATTGCTTCCATTGAAAAGCAACTCAAAGTCCAAAAGCCAAGAGCGGGGTCACAGGGCACAAAAGCAGCAGACCCAGGCCTTGACTTCTCAGCAATTCCTATTTTTGTGATTTATCCCATATAGCCCCAGCTTCTATCTCCGGTCCTCTCTACAGCTTCCCTTTGGAGATACTTTTTCCAGACAGTAAAAATGCCTGGAGAGACCGATTTACAGGGAGAAAGCAGCTTCCAGAGGTGCTGCCCAATGCAAAGGAAAAACGAAGTAATTTGGGAATGCACCAACATTGCCTTTCCTACCACTGCTCTGAATGTGCTTCTAGCACAGAAAGTATTTGTGTTGAAAACAAATGTTACCAAGTAAACTTCTACCAAAGGGTAAAAATGCTCCGTAGCACAGCGTTTGCCAGCATCACCCCTTCCAGTGTGAGCTGTTATGTTTGCACTGACAGACCTCAGAAGTACCAAGCAGAGTAACTTAGGGTATGAAATTACTTACCAAATATAGTACGAAGAAATCCCCTTCACTCAAAGTGTGCTAAATAAGCCTGAGGAACTGCTGGGTAAGAGGAGAAATCTCCCAAGATACAAGAAAGGGAGAGGGCTTACACGAAAAATCGCTCCTGAGACCAAAGTTTGGTTTCTTTAGCATCAGCACTGCTTGTTTTTAGCCAAGGAAATGTACCAGGAACCTTTCACTTTGAACAGCTGTTGGCTGTCTGGCAAAGAGCAACTGCAGTAGAACAGGATGACACTAAACTAGAACAGAGAAATACTACATTACAGACATTTAACTATGCCTTTACTTGAGAACCAGCCCCAAGTATCCGTGAAGCTGCTGCTCTAAACTTGGATTTCAACCCTACCCAGCGCACTGCTGAAGCTGTGTGTCCCTCTGCGTATTTCTTTCGGCAGAACATCACATAATGTCAGTAACAGCTCCAAGGAACCAAGAGGATTCCCCATCACAACTTGCACTGACATGTTCCTATTTAGCCTGTAAACACTGCAGCCTATTAGACTGGCTCAGAGAAAGGCTCTGGCAGCCTCCAGCTCCAACAAATTCCTACTGAGGATCCTGCAATAAATACACGCTTACCACTCCAGTTTTTTGGACAGGTAATTGCAGATGCCTCCAGGTTCCAAGCCCTTTAACACAGGTAAAGGAAAACCAGCTGGAAGTCCTCTTTCTGATCAACTTTCCAACACAGCTCTTGAGCCCATCCCTGCAGCGCTCATGGCAGCCCTCAGCAAAGACCACAGCATTAGGTACCAACCTCAACAAGGCCGTGACCACAGATAACATCAAGCAGAAAACTCTCATTAAGAGGCAGGAGAGGCCTTGGGACTGTCACTGGAAAAAAGGGTAAGGAAAACACAATACTCAAAGACACTTAAGCACTGCAGTGCACCCAACCACGTCACAGCTTAACCTGACCCCTGCAGCTTCATGGGACATCCTGGCCAGATGAAAGCTGCAGCACAATCTTACCTGGCAAAATCATGCACACTCACACAGGACACTATCAGTGAACTAGGGAGGGCTCAGCAGTGCGGCTAATGAGGACAGTGCTGAGTGGAAAAGGAAACACAGGATCCAGCAGGAAGTTTTGCCTTCACGTGTCTGCATTTATTAACCACGAAAATCATTAGGGAACACTGAGGGATTCTGAAGAATCCTGTATTTGGCAAACATCAACTAGAGCTAACGCTTCAGGACAGTGGTTAAGCAAGACAATGGTTACCACACATGGAACTTAAAACACCACCTTCAGAAGGTACTGATTTTACACGGTAAGTATCAGTAAATCTTCACCAAAAGAACCCATCTTGGAGTGGCCATTTCCCCACCACCCTCACCAGTCCTTCCGTACCCCTTGTCTTGCGCAATCCTGGAAGCCACAGAGCACGCTGCTGACTCAGAAAAGCTGAAGGCCACTTTTTATTTTATGGAAGTCACTCTGGGTCCATAACAATCCTCCTGCCACAGGAACGTTCAGTTCTGCCGAGCTGTGAGAGGAACGGAAATAAAGCACATGAGCACTGAGCTGATTTATAAGCTCAAGTCACCAGTGTTTGATGCCACTTTAAACCCATTAACAGCTTTCCTTTCCAAACCAAAACACCAGTTCTTGTCTTAGCTCTGAGCATTTGCCTGCTGGAGTGACCTTAGTTTTCAATTGGTTTGGTGAAGAGAGGCAACAGCCCCAAGGTGCCAAAGGTACCAAAGCAAAGGTTATACCAGTTACTGACAATGGTGAGGGAGACGTGACTTCAGCAATAACCACGCAGCAGCTTGCATCTGACCCTGCATTTGGTCTCTGCAGCTGGAACATGAGCTCACCTGAAGCGCTAACACAGCGAGTGGTCCATGTGAAAACAGTCTGTCACAAGCACTACAATGCCAGCACATGCTGCACGTGGCAACTTGTCATTCCTATGGCTTTACAGAGAAGCCACAGAAACTACTGCTCCCACAGACTCGAGAGGAAGTTGTTTGGTGACACCACAGCACGCTGCGTCATGTCTAATTTGGGAAGGTATCTCAGACAGGCATAAAACCCCTTTTCACTGCAGAAGTGACCCAGTTAGGGCTGAGCGCCAGGAGATCCCCCAACACAGCACACAGAGGAACAGTGAGATTTCAGTGTTCCCAGACATCAGGCACTGTCAAACACGAGGCTCAAAGAACAGCTGGAGAACACATGGAAACTTGTCCCTATCCAAAGTTTTACTGTGCGAAGGAACTTCAATCACTGCCACGTCGTTAAGTAGGTCAGGGAAGGGTTTGCGTTATCGTTTTGATTCATTTTAGGAGAAGGATGAAGGTGAAAACTGAACTTCATCAATAAACCAAATCTTTAAAGGATCCACTTGAAATCTGGTGAAGGAGAAGGGAAAACCTGGTTGCCTTGTGCAGGCTTTTCCACTTACTCTATTCCTTATGCCCAAGGAGAGCTCAGGCACTCCCAGCTGCAACCTACCATCCTCCAGGGTAAGAATCCATTCGCTGCCTACTCACTGTCTTCACCCTTCAGGACATGTTAGCCATCCCTCTCACCCATCTGCTTCTGCATCTCATCCTTAGGACAACCAAATCCAGTCGTTATCCACGACCGTTAAATGATGAATCCCACTTCTGAGATGTCAGATGGATGCAATCCCCAAAGCAAGTGCATGACAGCAGCTCCACCCTCAGGAAACTCCAAGTGGTCATTACCTGCCAAATCTGCTCCTGTTGGCAGTAAAAACTGACGCTGGGAGGAAAGAAAAAGCACATTTTGGGGCTTATCACAGAACCCAAACCTGTGCTTAAGGATGCCAGCAGCTATTCAAAGCATCAGAGGTTGCCACAGCAAACCTGGACAACACATACACAGAGCTTACACTAAAGAACACTAAAAACCATCTTTTGGGACCAGAGAGGAAGGAACTGGAAGCTTTCCCAAAGTATCCCAAGCATCACAGGAACTTATGTTAAAACAAAGCCAAAACCTCTGAACGCAGTACGTTTGTGCCACAAATACATGCAGCACAGAAGCCAACAAGGCATGAACAAGAGGACTGGTACGGAGTCTTGGGTGCCATGGTTTAGTGTGAGGTGTCCTCGCCCATGGCAGAGGGTTGGAACTGGATGATCTTAAGGTCCTTTCCAACCCAAAGCCTCAGCTTCTTTTGAGGCACCTCCTGAACAACAAAGTCTTGTAACTTGCGTGAGAATCCTGTAAGAGCAGTTACAAATCCTGCCACTGGTATTTCGAATGAGGTTGTGTCAAAGATGACAGCAGCAAGTTGTGATTGAAGCAAATTTCCAGACAATTTACAAATTCCTAGAAGCAATTCATTATAGACCTCGATGGCAATTTCACCATCGAATACATGCTGCAGGTGCTCCATATTAACACATGAAGGCACGCAGCAATCTATGAGGAAGACTATTGTCAAGACAATATGAAAAAGCCCCAGCTCACAGTGAGTAGAAATCCGTGTGACCTTCACTATTTCAAGTTCCCAGGATGCTACTTTTCCAGCTCCCTTATGCTGTGCTTGTTTTAGCTGCTACCATTTCCCATCCAGGAAGTGGCTGAACTTTGGGGTCAGCAAAACGATTCCTCATGCACCTGCTTTGTGAATTGCTTTGGTTTTCTCTGCAGTAGGAGTTCAAGAAGTACAAGTAATTCTGTGCTACACAGAACAGGCAACACGCTCCGTGCAGGTCTGCAATGCAGCACTTAGTGGGGACTCGGCTTCAGTAACATAAGCACGAGGCACTGCACTGCAGCAGAAATCAGCTCTCCCACTATTTCTTCAGGAAGTCAGCGGCATTGTGTACATCACCTTCCCTCTTCTTTTATTTCCATGGTGCAGGAAGAGAATACTGAAGGTAGAAAGTGAACGATACCCTCAGCCTTAACTGGGAGACATTTACTGGTGGCTCTGGCTTCCCCTCCTGTTTTTAAAGCAAGGTTTCTAACTAGGCTGTGTAATTGTTGTCACTGATGCTGCTTCCACAGCAGCAGCAGTATAAGCCTCTCTGCAAAGCACCACCACAGAAATTCAATCCTTGCCCCCAGGACAAGCATTGCAGAAAAGGTCTCATTCTCTCCAGGGCAATCTACAGTTGTGCACTATAAAATGAAATGGCAGCTTCCCTCTCACCATAAAACTGCAAACAATCAATCTACACCACCCACTCTGTCATTAATTCCTTAATGTCACCACATCTTTCTTCATGTCCCTGCAAGCACCAAATAACGAAGTGTAACCTATAAAGAAAAGCACCACAGAAACTAGAAAAACCAGGTCCTTCCAAGCTATTCATTTGCAGATACCAAGAGCAGCGTTTTGGCACATGTGAGCAAGAATCTATAATGCAAAGTAGGTTTATCCCTTCCAGGAACAGAGGAGCTGTTGATGCCAAACATTTCTGTTCTGGTTACCAGCAGCGTGTTCTCCAAGTCAAGATAGGGACCAGCGTCAAGTGTGTAGGCAAGTACTACAGCACAGAGTGCACTGCTTCCTGAAGATAGCTCATGTTGTTCCAAGGTTCTTGTCTCTGCTAAGTGTCTTTAGCAAAGTTTCCCATAACAGTTACACAAGAAAGGTACAGAGCAGAAACTCCTTGAAATGTACACGCTCCAGCTAAGCCTGGAGCCTTCAACTGGCTGACAGACAGGGCTTTTATCCTATAGCAACTTATTTGCTCTTCTCTGGACAGACAGGCCGACCTGTCTCCCATAGCCATGTCTGTTCTGTCTGACTTGCTGCTGCTTTTCAGGTGTACAGAAGCAAGGACCACTTATTTCTGATCTGTTGCAAGCAATGGAATCCTAAACAAGTCCTAGAAAGTAAAACCTAGAGAACATTACTTAAAGGATGGATAAGTTATGGTTCAACATTAGAAAACCATTGAAACCATAGAAAACCATTCCAAAGAACAGTTTGTTTGTGACTAAGTAAAAATCTGACTTTCCAATGCTTTTTGTAGCCTGGAGGGGAGAAAAATGCCCCTGACATGTTTGCCATGGGAGAGAGGCCTTCTAAACAACCAGCCATGCATACTTCCTAACTGTTAACATTCAGGGAGACGGGAGAATGAGCCCAGGAGATATCCCAGAGTGTGCATAGTGCTGTTATGGCCCAGATTTAGCTGCACATCGGTTCTAGCAGGTAAAAGCATCTGCACTAGCTGAGATCAAAGGTCTGAGTTGCCTGCTCCCAGCTATGTTCAAAAGCAGATGCGTGAGCAAGCACACAAGCACAGAACAGTGTTCCCAATTACCCTCCCACCTGCCAGCAGCTTGTGAATCACAAGCTTGCTGAGCTAAAGGTCAGCCTTGTGTTCAGACACACTTGTTGACATGTGGGTGTTTGTTTTGTGCTTGGTTTATTTTCTTAAGACCCTTTAAGTACGTGTCTTTGCAGGCTATTCAGGCAAGGATCTCAAAGTACCTTCACAGACATCCTAACTCCCAGAACCACAGTTCCAGCTTCCATGTTAATGTCACCGATGCTCTGGGCTTGAAGCATAAGGGAAGCAAGCTTTGGAACACCAGAAATCTTGCCCACTTTAATGGATTTGCAAAAATATTACCAAGTATTACCTCCTAAACCTCTTTCCTATTACCCTTTATGCCCTTTAAATCCAAAGAATCAGATCCCATTTATTCTGAAGTCACAAGAGGGGATATTAAGTCAGGGACAGACTGGAAGCTTTACCAAGTCACCATTTAACTGTAACACTCAGTTACTGTTTGCCAGTGCTGTAAAACTGCTGAGATTTGAACTGCTTTGCACAACTCACTGCAACAAGTAAGTATCACAAACACAACTGCACGTGTCAGCGTTTGATACGGAGGAGAAAGGAACAAAACACTGAAGGAGCAGCAGCACCAGTGCACCCAGTGGTTGGTGCTTCATGGTTCTGCTTTCCAGCTGTTAGGAACTATGATGGAACACAGAAGACTTTTTCAGGTTGGAACATAACCAAAACATATTGGAAACACTATCTAGAAAACATCTTCAGGTCAGCTGCCAGAATCCACATCTGAGCCTTTCTCACAAGGGGTAAGCAAGCACAACTTGTAGCAGTAGTAGGAAAAAAGATATAGAGTGGGAATTAGATGAAAGAAGTCAAAACCAAAGTAAGAGCAATGAGAACACAGTTAATTACCTTGCTAATGAAAAGCAACAGAAACTGCAAGGTGTTTTGCCAGCTGCAGGAGCAGCCAGCAGTATACTGATGGCACAGACTTCTGAGGAATTTGGGATAGAGGAGAACGTTGTCATGGTGATAAATCTCAGTTCTTCACCTTCCCTGTGAGCGTACAGAAGCATATTGCCACTGCTGGCACTTGTACTCAGCAAAACAAACAGCCACCTCCTCACTCTCACCACCACAGAGGCTGGAAGCTGCAGCAGAACCACCACGGTTATGGGGAGGCAAAAGGAGACAAAGCAGCTGTGGCTGGGAGACAACAGAAGAATAACCGGATCATCCCCCCAGCCACCTGCAACCGGAGCATTAGAGGCAATAGAAACAGATGCAGATTACCAACGATCCCAAACTGCTGCTGCTACCACAATGTGTGGAATAAAAGCAGCAAGGATAAAACTCAGGTAAGCGCATCAGGTGCAAAACCTGGGCAGCGCCACAGCAATAGTGTCTGCTTGCTATTTTCACTCAGTAAATACTCACATTCCTCAGGAATCCAGAAACAAGAAAGCCTGGTGGCTTTTATTCCCTCTTCTGTGGGTCTTTGGCACTACCCCTCCTCTATTGAGCTGAGCCTATCAAATGAATGCAATTTGGCAAGGCCAGAGTTTGTACAGTCTCATCAAGGCTCCCTTTTCCACAGAACGCTGGACCAGATGACCTTTTGAGGTCCTTTCCAGCCTAGGCTATTCTATGGTAGCCCATTACTTGGAATGGAACAGCGATGCACAAGAGAAGATTTACATTCCATGATAATTCAACACAATTTTCTGTTCTTAATTCTAGTCTAACTTTTATCTAACAGGTACTTCCAAAGCCAAAGTAAAGCTGAAAGTAATCACACTTAAACAATGGCAGTGACTTCACTGCTGACACTAGCAAAGATCTTGCTGATGTCAACAGCAGATTGACAAAATACCTAATTTATTCGTAATTTTAGTGGATTTTTATTAACAAATTAATTGAGTAATAGTGCTGCAGATATTCGCACAGCAGATTTTAGTATGGCCAACTTCTATCTCCTTTAACATCCACACCAGTGGTAGGTTATAAACTTCTATCTAGAGGAATTCCTTTGCTTGTAGAGCAGAACCTGGAGTCATGAGGTGATTTTTAACTCCTGCTAGTCTAGAAACCACTTCAAGAAGTATTCTGGGATTACAGAACACCTGAAGCCTACAACACAAGTGAGAAAGGTCACATGCTACAGCTGGTATCAAGGAGCAGCTTACAGACAAGCCGAGCAGTGAATCACACTACTCCACATGCACTCATTACAGCCCCCGTAATGATGATTCCAGCTATCATGCTCAGAAAAAATGAACTGAGCCAAGGAGGATTGGATTAAGAAAACTCCCACCAGCTCCTGTCAGAGCCTGGCCAGAAGCCAGGGGTACTGATCACTGCAGACAATTAGAGTTCTGCTGCAGCTCCTTATTCTTATCAGTGATCTCACCCACCTGAACATCAAGTCAAACAGCTTTCTGTTTGAAGTCTCTGAGATCAAGTATTCTCTCTCTTGTGACTACAGTGAGAGTGCCAGGGCTCTGCACATCAGAAGTAGATATGTAAATTCCAGGATCTGCCTTATTCGTAGCATGGAACATGTTGCAAGAACCATGATTCATGGCTGGCTGACACCAATGGGCTCTTTGAATCAAAAGGGGGGGTTTGCATCTAGTATAGTTTTCCTCTTCTTTTTGGGATAATCAACTATCAGAAGATGAATGGTAAGCTGCTCTTTTCACAGTGTGAGAGGAAATTCCTGCAGCGCTCAAAGCGCAGGTCCTGCCAGTGATTAACATCAGTCAGGAGAACTCAGAAAGGGTAACTCGTTTACCTTCTTGACATTATGAGACATGGGTTAGGTCCTGCCTCTTGTAGAAGTGCTGGAATCAAGGACTTCATTAAATGTTTGGACCATCAGAGGGAGCAGCAGTAAAGCACAGTTTCCTTCTGATTACCCAGCAATCTTTAAGATGCTGAATTTACATTTTGATTAGATGAATCAAGCACAAACAACACCCTCTCAGCAGGCCTGAACTGACCAAAGAGCAGACTGGTCCTGGGGAGGATGCCCAAGAGGATGGAAAAGAATGGAAACCTTGGTTTTTGGAAGGTTTGAAACTGGAATCTGAAGACAACTCTGAATATGGGAAAATATGAGTGTGTACTGGAGCTCTTCCCAAGGCAGCACCCCGGGCTGCATGACTGTCACTGTTACTCACATTTTCCAGAAGCTACAAGATTTGGCCCATCAACTACAGGGAAAGAATCACTGATAAGTCACCCTATCAAGTGTTTAAGAAAATAACTGCCATTCATTTATACTCTGAGGCGTTCCTTGGATTAAAACACATATAAGCCCATCTCCTATTGTGTACGTAATGATACTGATTTGACAGCTTACACCATTTGAGTTTCTTTGACTTCAAAGAGTGAAATAGCCCTATAAAAATATCTTCAGTGGGATGGTTTAACTGGACAAGCTTCATTTAGTAGCAGAGGTGACCTAACTAAAGCTTTATAGAATGCTACTGTTATTTCCATGACAATCTGTGTTTCTTCACTGAGGCGAGACCTGCAGTTGAGATTACTAGCTGCAGCTCTGAAAAGGTCACGGGCAATGCCAACATAGTGTGGCTGAGGATCAAAGCCCCAGTTAACAGAAACAGTTTTCAAGCCTGCTGAGGCTGTGTTAGTAACTTCCAAGCTGCTAAACAGCAGTTTCTCATAATCCTGGCAGTGGTTTATTTTTGAGAGAACAGGAGTGAAGATGGGAAGATTATAAGATGGGCTTTCTCAAAGGGTATCATAGAAAGCACATTTCTGATTGCCAGTTATGCCACTGCACTTAACTTTCAGACAGCGCAAAAGACCCAAGGAGTGCAAAACAAAAACATGCCCAGAAAGGAATGAGAACAGCAGCAATTGCAAACAGCAGTTCTCAGACTTGGTGACATGAAAAGATGGAGACAAATGCAGAGAGGTGACTGTTGTGTATATTCTTTCAGCTTCGAAGGATGACTGTGAAGGCTTCATGAAATAACTTCCTATGACACTGGTGAGTTGTCACAGCAATCTAGGTAACAGTAACTTCTGTCTGACTGTGCCCATCAACAACGCAAGCATACTGTCAATGCAGTATGCAGTACAAACAAGCAGGAAGACTTTCCTGCTGTGATGGAGGATGGTGAGGAGAAAAGACTTTATCTCATGTTATTCATCCCAGGATGAATAACCGGGACTCAGTGACACAGACCTTACTCAGGATGCATATTATAGTCCCCATTTCAAGCACACGTAAGAGACATGTTTGCATTCACTGATGTGAAACTCAGGTATTTACCACCCCAGTTATGTACAGCCAATTCCTCCCTCAGATGTTACAAAAGCAATCTGCAGTCGACCACTTTCTGTGACTACATTCTCTCCTCACCTTTAGGCTTTTCCATTAATGCATCTCAGAGTGCTTCAGCAAACCACTGTGCATTTTACAATGACTCCTCCTTCCTGTAAAAGATTAGCTAGTGTGGGAAAACTGACAATGGGAGAGGCTATTTATCCATTGGACTTCCAAGAGTCCTAGCCCTGATGGCTTTAATTGTAAGGCAACAGTTCTTCCCATTAAAGTTATTCATCCTAGTGTATCACCAGGCACATTCTGCACCAGCTCAGTAGCTTGCTTTAAAAATCCTGCACTTCCACACTAGTACTTCTAAGGGAACAGCAGACTGTATCTTCCTGTCAGACCAGCATCAGACAACACTGACAGCTGTCAGCACAGTCTGAAGAGCAGACTGTTATGCTGTTACACCCAGTACTGCACAGGGCCTTCCAAACACACACTTCTTGAAAAACCCATGAGCAATGCAGTTAGTAGATACTAGAGACAGTAGTAGATATTTGGGTCAAACTATTTGGTCAAACAGAAGTAAAAAGGAAATCTCATCCTTAATTTTTCATGTTATATAGTACAAGGCAGAGACAAATGTATTTCATGGTTCAGGGGCAAAGTCCTGCCCACACTATTACTCACTTAGTATTGGCAGATTTCCACTCATCTCTCACTGGCTGGTCAAGTAGGGACATCATGGAATAATTATCCAACATGAGACCATCAGGGTCATCTGTCTGACCTGGGAGTTTCCCAAGAGGAAAGTCTTGCCACCGAACTTCATCTGGATAAAAACAACACGAACAGGAAATCTGAGCTCCCAGACAGACTTTCAAAGAACAAGGTCCCCCTAAGTCCACAGATGCTGTCTCATGCAACCTGGCCACTCAGCAAAAAAGAACAATCTCAGGTACCCAGCAAAAACTGTAGTTCATAAGAATATGACAACATCTTGGGAATTCTGCTATTTGTTTTTACAAGCACCTATTGCTGTTTCCTCTCCATGCCTTCACATTGTTAAATTTGTCTTCCAATGGGGGCCTGCAAGTGCACAGTGGGAAACCACCCACCACAACTGATAAACATCAACGAATCCATTCCTTTATATTGTGGTGCTAAAATTTCAACAGGGAAATCCCCCATTAAATTCTTATGTCACAACGAACTAAATAAAAGATACAGATGATTTTGTGTCATTGTTGTGACAATAGGATCTCTTAAGCTTATGTACTTTCTTGATATCACAACATTTAGCTCTACAATGCTTACCAGCAGCTCAGCAAAGACAGAAGCCTTCACAAGTAAGGCCAGTCCACTCCAGAGAGCCAGCAATAATTACACACAGTATTTGAGATCCCTACTAAACACATAAAATTTGCCCATTTCCTTCTTTTTGCCTAAAACTGATTTGTTTTGTGTACCTGGTATCTGCTCAAAGCCCTCAAGCATTGCCCTAAAGAACCAGCAGATTTATCCATTTCTCCTTTTATACCATTCTGGGGCATTTAATAGAATAAGAACAGAATTTAACAGAACACCACCTAGGATAATGCTTTCTAAGTATTGTAAGTTTATGATTTAAAAGGGCAGAAACAGAATGTGGTAACATCCAATGCAGCTGTAAGGCAAATTACCATTATATATATATCTAACAGGCTAAGTTATCTCTTTGGGGAACAACCTAGCTCATCTACCACATGCTGGCACAGGTTTGTACATACCTGCTGGCTGCAGTTTCAAATTGTTTAAGGATCTGTTTAGCCACAAAAATGTTATTCAAACAGAAATTAAGCTTGCCCACAACCAACTACATAAACAGATTCTTCCCAAAACCCGGGTGGTTCGGGATACAACGCATGTTCCTTCAGTGAAAGTTTTGCTTCATCTGAACCAAAGTCACTGAAGCAGAGGACAATTTTGCTTCTGTTCTCAAAAGTCCAGCTCTAAAAAGCTGCTCACAGCAGTGAGTGGGGTACAAGAGTTCATTGACTTCTAATGGCTGTTTTTCTTCTTCCTTTGAATACCACTTTGCCTCCAACTCCTCTCCACCAACTTTCTCTTCCTGTCTTCAAATCCCTCCATAAATCACGCATCCAAAAATCTTCTTAGCTACAGAACCCTTCACCACAAAGAGAAAGTACAGCTACCAAAATAATGCTAACAAAACACTGGATATACTGTTTATTCCTTCTAAAAGCTTCCCCTGCTCCTTTCTTTTGCTTGCCACCATGTTGTAACTGCAGTTTTCCTGGAGCATGGAACTTATGAACATATAACTGGTGCTTTCCAGGACAGTAAAAGTGTGCTTTCAAATACCTCCGCACGTCTGACAACAGAAGTCCAACAAACATCCAAATGCTTTTGCCATTCACAGCCATTCACAGCTGCACATACACTGCTCCATCAATTGGATACGTTGGCATTTTTAACAGTTTGGAAAAGGCTGATAAAGAACGTAATGAGGCAGTGACACCCTGCTCCTGGAAACAGCACACACGGTATTTTACAAGTTTAAGAGCTGACTCCTGCACATAAATAGAAGACTGGAAAAAACACAGTTTTCAGTGGTTTGGCATTTTGATGATTTTGAAGCACACTTCAATTCTGGCCAGGCCCAGAGGGCTGAGCTGCTTTTGCATTTCTATTAATATCTACCAGTGACAAAGACTAAGTCTTACAAAGTCATTTCTTACCTGCAGTGATCTGCCAAGCAGACCCTTGCAGCGCTGCCCTTTTCTCAGCAATAGCCACCATGTTACCAGAATGAGCAAGTCCTTCCAAAGGATTTGTTTCAGTTACCATCTCTTCTTCCTCCTCCTCCACCTCCTCTACACTGTTGTCTCTCTCCAGCACATCATCTTCTTTCTCTGCAGTCTGACCTGGATTTTTAACCTGATTTTCTTGCCTGGTCTTCCACTGTAAGCTCTCTATAGTGTAAATTGGCTGTTCACTGCTGTCTGAAGAGAGGCCTGGGCTGGACAAAGGCCCACCTCCTTCTGTGTAAATGGAAGCGAGGTAGAGAAGGTTCTTCCGTGCAGAACGTGGCAAGCGAGGCCTCATGATTGTGAGTATCCTAGAAAGGAAAAGGGCAATGTAAAAGCCTTAAAAGAAAAGAAGATTTCAGATGAAGATCTATCAAGCTGAGCAGGCTTTTAAGTATGAGTGTCCTCCAGGACAGCTTATTCGATATATCTTCTTTAACAGGCAAAAGCTGACTATTCCCTGGTGGGTAGATGCTGGAATACTCATTCTTTGTGATTAAAATTAAGGACTTGGGATACTTCTAACTGAATTCCTGCTTTCCTGTTTTCATGTGGAATAGTTACCACCTGTGCTAAATTCATATCACCTGTATATGCAGTCACATCTCTGCTACCAAGACACTTTCTTCTGACCAGGCTGCTTCTGTTAATACCACTCCCCAGATAATCTCCGCTTTCATTTTGAAAGTGCAGTCCTAAATCCTCCTCCTTCTTCTCTTTATAGAATCAATGAGGAGATAAGCAGCAACAAACAGGGCTTCATATGCACCTACCACAACTTCTACAGGATGCAAAGGGAGGGAATGGAACACAGCTGTAACTCAGCATATCTCAAGGGAGCTGGCCAAAGATGTTACAGAGCACTGTTTGCTGTCACAGGGTCAAACTTACAGCTGAAGAAGGTGTGGGGTTGCCCAGCAGGGAGCTTCCAAGCAGTTGTCAGTCAGTCTTATCCACTGCAAAGGAACTTTATGAAGAAACAGCTCCTTCACCGACACCTGTTTGTTACAGTGCTGTCTTTTCTTCCCTTCAAAAAAGATAAAACAACAAAGTGCTCAAAACTCATTAGAAATATGTCCCTCACCCTCTGCACTGTTTCTGAAACACTCATCCTCAAACAAGCTGGCATTCCAATCCAACTCCAAGATGTACTGACCAAATACATCAAGGTTGTTACAAGTGACTTGCCAATGCACTGACAGCTAGGTTAGCTCCACAAGACATGACCACAGTGAAGTGTAGACACTCCCAACCCAGTTCTGTGCATGCCATCCCAGACAAGAAAGCCATAAGATGTGTTTGTAAAAGTATTGCACCAGTACCTGGAAGAAACACCACTTCTGGGCCTGATCTTTCATGGGAGAGATCGCCTTTTCCTGTCTTGATGAGGCTGCAGCAAAGCTGCCACTAACAATTCCAACATTTGGCTCAGAAGTACATGACAAACATAAGCTGCTGGTTGAAAAGTGTAAGGAATGCAAGAAAAAAAGCTCTACGTTCGCATAACAAACTGTAATAACTGGGTTATTACACTCCCCAGCTAAAGGTCACACCACTCTCCCAGTTTTCACAATAGTAGGGAAGAGACTCTTACACATATACATAGACATTCCAGACATACTCACCAGTGTTTACTTTGGCAATGCCAGTCAGCATCTCAGATATCCAACTGATTAAGAACTGAGGCCGGAGTTCTGAAGAGTCAGAACATTCTTTCAGCTCCATAAACATTTTCTCTATTAGGATCTGTGTAAAACTTCGGGAAAGGAGGCCTGTCAGCAAAGGCTGCCAAAAGCAGTAAAACGTCTGAGGAATTTTGAATTGCCATAACTCTTTATTTGCTGCAATAAGAAGCAAAAAGAAACCACAGGTGTAACACTTGTTCCAAACTAAAGTAGCTTGTTCTGAGATCACTGCGTCCAGGGTATTTCCTGGGATCATCACTGAACCTGAAGCTATCATTTTCTTATGCCAGGGAAGTAAAATAAGCAGCAAATTGGTAACACAACAGCTCAGTGAAAGCAAAAACTACAAGGCCTGATCTAATCACATGGTAAGGCACAGGAAAAATCAGTCTGAAACTGGGAAGGGATTAGCAAAACAGGTAACTTCACGCATAGCAAAGAACTATTCTGTCTAAAGATATGCAAAGAGAAGGCACACTGAGCAAAGAAACATAGAATCAAAAGGTTCCTATATTTTTACTACAGTAATATAGTCACAGCAATTTGAAGATCTTCCTTGGCAAGTTCTTTGGATGGTATTTCCCTGAGGTGCCAGAGCAATAGACAAGTGACACATTTTCATTTCTAGGGATCTAATTCCCTTGCAGAAAACCCATGAACTTCACATGTGGGCAAAAAAATGAAATCAGATTTGCTTCAAATCTTCAACGTAGAAAAACTCATGGGAATTCAGGAAATCAGTAACTATTGCAGATAAGGGCAGAGATGAAAGCTTCAAAAGATATTGTGGCCAAGTAGTATTCATTCTTCCATGGCAAGAGATTCACGGCATGACCATAGCAGGGTCTGGAGAACAGTTCAAAAGATTCTTAAGGACCCAGATATATGAAAAAGAGAATTGCAGATTTCAATATAATGAGGAAAAAAAAGAATGCACTTGGACATAACACCAGCTATTCACCTTTTACTTGAGGTGCCAAGACACTAACCTTCATACTTGATATTTAGCATCTTCAGACAATCCATCTTTGGGATGAGAAAGCCATCACTGAGAAGAGCTTCAGCCACTGTCTCTCTAGAGCAATCAGAGAGTCTTATTAATGCCACTTACTCCTTTACATATCAAGACACCACTTGCACCATTTCTGAAACAAATTTGAGAGCTTCTCTTTCTGTGCACAGATCCAGCACTAAAATAAATACTCCTCAGAATGAAAATCAAGGTGGCCATATTAAAACACTGAAAAAATTCCACAGAAACAACTGCTTTTGGTATCAGACTCATTGGATTTGGAATGGTAGTACCTACATCAAACATGGCATATTTTGGTATAGAATGGATAAGAAAATTTGCCTTCTCCAGTAGGGGTCAGTTCCAAACCTAAACATCCAAGCATGACTTGGATCTAAAGTCTGGAATTGTGGAACCAGCACTTACTGGAAATAACACACACATACCTATAAATAAGAACATTCTTGCCAAAACTTCTCTCTGAACAATGAATACACAAGGGAGTTAAATGCAACTGCAAAATCTCTCTGCAGTAGCATCTCTACTGAAGGCTTTGGTTCCCTGCTAGTTCTGCAAGCTGTGAGTTGCAAAACAGTCCCCATCCCTGGCTGCTGCAAGTGGGGGATTTCCCTGCACATCAGAGCAGCTATTTTAATGAAGTCACCTGATCATTAGGAGTCACTCAGGAAACCATGAAACAGCCAACAGAAACAAATCCCACAAGACAAAAAAATACAGTCTTCTGGTCAGAGAAACCAGCTTCCTCTCTTATTTAAAGCTTGTGCTAAAGGGAACATTCTCTTCCCCACATACCTGCCCTCCAGCCAGTACAGTGTCAAAGCCAGTCCAGTAACAAAGGTTTAATCAACAACCCATCCCAACACTTGCTGTCCATTCTAATAGTTTTGGCACTGTTAAGATAGTGAATTCAGCCTAACGAATTCTTCTTAGAATTGCTCATGAAATATATGCAGTGTGATGTGCTTAAGAGAGACACTTGAGATTACTTAAAGGAAAAAACATTAGCATAGTTTTGTGCTAACAGTAAAGAACAAGCATTGCAGAGTCCTGGGAACTGGATGGGTATTCCAAGTGTTTGTACTCTCAAACATGCCATCAGTTCCAAGGGTTTCAAAAACAGAGCTGCCCCAACTCCTTCTACCACACAGCTGATGTGAGGTACAAATACCTATTTATACATAAAAGCAGCTGCACTTGGTTCATTTGTGTTCTGATAGTGGCTAACAGAGGATGCCCAGGGAGAGAGTATCAGAATCAGGCAGATAAAATGGCTTGCTTCCACCAGTACCTTCCAACCATCTAGCAACATACAGTTTAAGTAATGTAGAAGTCCCACATTTCTTGTTACAGGATCTTTATGCCTTCTTGCTCATTACTCCAAGCTCAGCAACTAATGGGTAATGCCACTAAGGTGCAAGTCTCTTCCACAGGGTTTTCTTCTGGCACAACATCTGATAACCTCCTAAACTAATCAGCAGCTTGTATAGCATATATATTTTTACACTCAAAACACCAGGAGTTATAGCTCGTACCTGTAACATGGTATTTTCTCCCCTCTGGAGAGTTACACTGATTACATTTCTCAGAGAGGGAAAAGATCTTCATGTAAATTTATACAGTAATAATAATGTCTCAACACACAGGGTCATAGAGGCCCTTTTAGTAATAGAAGGATAGAAAGCAGAGAAGACGCCAAGTATTGCCCTACAATTTTGTAGAAATCTAAAGGTCTACAAGCCCAGCTCTGCACTACACCTTTCACCTCAGTTCCTTATCAGAGATGTACCTGTTCTCTTGCATCAGGTCTTTGATCTGAGCCAAAATCCAGTCCACTTCTGAAGAGGTATCGGACCACTGTTCTCGATTCTTTGAAACAGACTGTGCAGTCTGCATAACCTGAGGGAAGAAAAAATCCAAGCATTAACAGAAACTATGCTCCAGTGACAAACAGAAAGGCACTGCTATGAGGAGAAGATGCACATGTCATATGTACTTCACCAACAGCACTTAAAAAACCTCACAAAAGTTCCCCTTCCTAGGGGTATATTAAAAATTAGTATGAGCCACGTTGTACTTGGAACAGTCCTGAACTACAAAGGCAGCAGCAAAGAGTCACAGTCCTGGCATTCTCATTCTGGTTCTAAACCTTGCTCTCCCTGACTTTAGCACAAACCAGGACAGACTCATTTTAGATCATTAACTCCTCATGTGGGCTGGAGATGAGATTGCCTACTTAGGACAAGGTTTTGTCACTTGTATTATGCATACAGTAGATGAAAATTTCAAGTCAATACAGCCATCCAGGCAACCTGCCATCAACTGACAGCATCTGATGAGTAGGAGCAATATACAGAACAGACTACCAGGTTGTACCAAGAATGGAAGAGTACTGGAGGTTAGTAATCCCCTGAAAGTTAGTGATTTCGTAGTTTCATATATACCTGATCTGAGTCTATCCAGCAAGGTGAGACATGCTTCTACTACATTCTTCTACTTAAGCTCACAAGCTACCCAACTGGCAGTTCTACCATCACCTCCTTCTACAAAATATTGGCATGAAGCATGTAACATCACAAACAACTATCTAACCCTATTCTTTCTGGAAGACAATAGCTACTGAGAGAAAAGAAGAAATTATTTTTCCTGCCAGGCAGGAACGTAATGTAAAATGAAACTGGAAAACCAAGGTGTCATTTTCAGGACTGTGATTTGCTCTGTCAACCTATACATGCAAAGCTACAACTGCATGCAAAAGATGCTTTAGATAACAAATCAAGTATTAACACATGACCTAAAGCAACTAAAGAACCTCTAGCCTACCAATACAATCAGTCACTAGGCCACTGCAAAAATACGTGATGGATGACAGAAAACACAGGCTAGTAACTTCTGAATGACAGATCTTCATTTCCACAGACACCAGGATGAACAGAAACAACCTGAGTACTACCTGGACAAAATCTGGGATTTCCAACAACTATGTATCTTTAATAAACAGGTTTGCTTTAGAAACCACCATAGATCAAACTGCTTGTTCTCTGAACAAAGCTTTACTTTAGCAAGTCATGTGTGACAATACTAGGAGAGAACAAGGAATTAACCAATCCTCCCTCCACACATGCAGCAGTCATGACTCCCCTATGGGGCACACACTGGACAGCAGCACTACCTTTAGGTGCGAGTACACAGCCTGGCAAGCGCTGGTAGCACTGGTGTACTGCCACCTCTCAGCACTGATACAAATACCACTTCTGTATCACTGATGCTTCTGGACATATTCTGAGAGTGGGAACATGCAGCAAGGAGAAAAAAGGGATCCCTGCAGTTACATGAAGTAAACTCCTGGCACAGTGACTTAGTTGTGCTGCACTCAGGTATTTCATATGAGACCTGGGCAAGAGGATCAGTTCTTCAGGCTGCACAAGAATGAAGAGACTTATAGCCCCAAGTGGGAAACAAGAAGAGCCGAAAGTGCTGATGATGTGACTGCACTTACCCGAAACTGCTCATTCTTGTAGGATATCAGCACATCTCTGACTTTTTCTAGAAACAAATATAAATACATCATTTAAACAGAGAATGGATCAACTATATAAGGGAATTCTGTATTTGAGCAAGCTGCTCAGTTCTGAATGTACACTCAAGGAAGAAATCAGTCAAATGAAGTCATAAATTCTGATTCAGACAACACTCTGAAGACTCCTACAGCTTTCAGACCTTTTCAGCAACATAAATTTTATCAAGTGGGGTTGAACCAGGAGTCCAGCATTTTATCACTAACAGTGGCCAAAGAGAGAAAAGCTGAGTAAGTCCAAACAGCTCCAAGAAAATCCCTAAATAGATCATTTTAGGAAGAAATTATTCCCACAAGCAGTTCATGTTCTGATGTATTCCTTACACTTGCATTTTAAACCTATTGCAACAGCACTGTGGCTATTCACAAAACCACCACACCTCTACTGGACTTTAATAAAGTTTAATTTATCATCTACATGAAATGTCCTTTCTCCATCTGAGGACCACTTTTACTGTACCTGACACAGCGCCATCTTTCAAAGTAATTCACCATTCAGGTATCATCGTCACCTGCTCTCAGAATGCCCACCACCCCATATCAGCTAGATGCA
The DNA here is from genome assembly GCA_009867235.2 of Psittacus erithacus. Lineage (NCBI taxonomy): Eukaryota > Metazoa > Chordata > Aves > Psittaciformes > Psittacidae > Psittacus > Psittacus erithacus. Next base: position 59,055 of record WYDI02002937.1, on the reverse strand, counting down.
TCTCAACTGTAGGACTGATACACCATTGCCATTCCATTACTCTGGAACAAAACAGAGAATATATTGTATGATTCTGTTGCTCTCTTCTGGCAACTGCAGCGGGGAGTTCCTTTTTATTAGGGTAGCCAGGGAGAGAATGGAATAGCACATGCTTGGATCTCATCCAAAATGAAGTAAGACAGCAGTCCAGACACACACTGACAAGAAGAATGGCAAGTGCTGCTGCATTCCAAAGTTCAGTACTGCCTTTGGGCTTGGATTGTTGTCAAAGTGCACAACAAATCAGCTGATATTTTGTGAATCACAGCTACTGTATCTAGTATGAGTCTGTTATAAAGGAATCTAGAAAGGACTTGCAATAAATCCATAGATCCTAAAGCCTGAAAGATCATTACAGTCCCCTAGTGTGACCTTCCAGGGTCACTTCAGCACTTTTGCACTCTCTCTGGACCTTGGATCCGTCTGCTGTAATCTGGTGGGCAAGTTACTCCCATACGCATGTCATGTTTCGTTATTTGAGATAATGTTTGATAGCTCACATGGCTCAAACTCACAGACAGGTCATTTAAACTAGAAATCCACTTTGAGAAAAGCTCTTTATCTTAGGTTCAAAGACTTACAGTCATAGAAAAGCAGCCATTGAAAAAATTTATTAAGGTTTTCCCACTGCTTTACACTTTGTATCTTAGATTATGTCCAGATTAAGTTACCTGTGCTGTTTTTTAATACTATTGGCAGCTAGTGATTTTTCTGTCCACATGCAAACTATTTTGAAGCTGGCTGAACTGCCTTTATCCTGCTCTTGCTCAGCTTATGAATCTACAGTTTTGAGAGCTATAAAAGTACCACAGCCTTCTTTGCAATAGTGGCCCCAGTGCCAAAACCATGGCTGTCGAGGCACTGCAACTAATTTTTACAATGCTTGCTCTTAAACCATCCCAGTGTAACTGTTGCTACTGATCAAGATACTGCATATTCGACCGAAGATGTTATACTACAAATTCAGTGAGCTAATAACAAAGGTCAGTCACCCCAAAAATCCACCAAGGCCCAAAAAGGAATTCCAACACCTAAGCTGAAGGTACATCTTTATGCATTGCCAAGGTTAGAAGATGACACTTTTAAACCAATTTTTGTAGCACAGGGCATACCTAATCCTTGTAACTGCCACTGTTCTAGGAATGCCTACCATGGAATTCCTTGTGTTTCTGACAGGCCTTGTGCTGTGGGGCTTGAATCTCCCATTCATCATTGTCCAACTCTGCGTTTTCTTCCACTTCTTCCTGCTCATCTTCATCCTCACTTTCTTCACACAAGTTATTGCCCAGCTGACGGCTCCAATAGGTCTTTCGCAGCCAGTCCAATACAACATCACAACCTAGGGGAGAACAGGAAAGATTCTCTTCTCAGTGAGGTTTTCTTTGGTATTGAAAAAAAGTGGAATCTCCAAACCAACCAACAAACCAACAGTATCACAGGCCTGGTAACACCCATCATCATTTTGGCAACAAAAATGACTGGACACTGTTACAGCCCAGTGATGGTGCTGTGATACAAAAATGAGTCAATTCTTTAATATCACCATGACCACGTAATGTCTGTAACAGTAACATTAATTTTTGTGCAGAGATGACACTATGCATTCATTAGATAGAATGGGAAGAAAAAGTCTTTTGTCCCAGCATTATTTCACTACCCAACTCAATCAAGGACCCTGCTGAAAGTTATTTAACTGGCTCCTCAGTGCTTAACTTGAAATTCCTGAGAACTGCTTCAAGTGCCATGAGCTGGTAACTCATTCAGGCTTGCAGTACCTACTGCATTTCTCCGTAAGTGGGATTTTTAAAGAATCTCAGATATCCCTAAGCCATTAGGAAAAACATTTACCTCTTTTCCTGAGATCAACTTTCTATGCTGTAAAGCAAGAGGGATGAACTATTGTTTCCAGTATTTTTTTCAGGGGAAGGAGAAAGTCTATGGACAACTCCCTGTGATGCATCACAGCCTGGAACCACCAGACACAGCTCAGCTACCTCCATAGGGCTGCAAGAAAACCTCCCAATGTCTCACACCACAAGTTTCCCTGCCAGGATGAGCCCACTGCCTGCCCTGCAGTGTCCCAGAATGGAGGGAAGCATGAGCCCCTCAAGACCTGCAGCACCAGCATTGCTGCCCTGAGCCCCTCTCAGGCCAAGCCCTCCTGATGTCACCCACCAGCAGTGCTCACCCTTGCGACAGAGAGCCAAACGTGGCAGCTTCCCATGCGTCAGCTCGTGACGAAGATCCACAACCCAGATAGGGATATCCACCTGGAAGAACAGCCACTGGTGTTACCCCACAGCTTCCACTGTATCATGCCACAACAATACACAGCTGCAGGGAATCTGAGTGGGAACGGCCGCATCCAGGCCACTCCTGCACCACAGTCCCGTAACCTCCCACTTCAAGAATGGGCTGGGATTGCCTTCTGTGGCCTAGAATCCTTACAAACTTGGGATTTCACAGGTTAAGTTCTTCAACGTTTCTTGCAACAATGGATGTGTTTTTAGACAAAGTTGCTATGTGTAATTTAATGGGATACTGAGAAGCAGTTTAATTCTATTTAAACTGGATGACAGTTTGCACAGCAAAGATACAAATCATATAATACACAAACCATACACACTCCAGCTTGTGCACAGTTTTTCGCAACTTTCCTAAGGACAATTAACTTATGCAAGGCCTCTATTTTTAAGACTGATCAGTTTCAAAAGGTGAAAAGCAGCACCTTTCTTAAAAAACATGCTTTTATTTTTCTTAAAAACCCAGATAAAACCCCCAAACCACCATATCATTCTCACACCAGGGCCCCAGACACGGCTGCATAAACAGGAGTCTCAAATACTGTCAGTTCTTCACTTTCAAAACTTGCTGTTCAGACCCAGATGCAATGCTCAGTGCAGGTGGCAATAAAAGCACTTAAGCTGGTCCTGCTACTACAGTTACAACTTGAACCTTTCCTTCTCCACACAGAAGAGGACAAGCTCATGTCAAGAGAGGCACAGACAAAAATGTCTGCAAAGGTGTTTTTTATGCATAACATTGCTTGTCAAAGACTAGAATTTAAACATAAACATGTGGTGTATATGTCAACTGGGACTATCTACATGAAAATCAATGACTTTTTGATCACATGATTAAAAATGCTTTGATGATCGTCAACTTTTTGCTCCTAGCCCGACCTAATTACATCAAGCCCCTTCCAAACTTCGCAGTTGGAAAGAACTGGCATCTATATCTCTTATTTTGTCTACAAAAGAATGATGACCCCAACTCCCTCCACCAGATGCATAAGCTCTCTGTATAAACATAAGTTATCAAGTTACTCAATAAATATTTACCTCTTTTGCTAATTGCCTCAGAGGAATGCTGACCATTTTCTGTTTCCTTTCTGTGATCAAGTTGACAAACCTGCAAGCAGGTTACAGAAATGATAAATGACGACCAAGAGCTGCAGATAAACTCGGAACCCCAGATTCCCTACATGGTCCCAGAGATGCAAAGTGAAATTAGACTGCTGAATAATGCTCTCTGCCCAGGTCTCTCACAGCACACAGGTCTCCCTACCTTACAAGAGCCAGCCCATAAGAGAGGATGAGCTCATGCGACTTCAACCTGCCAGATGAATCCAGGACCTTACAACGGATCAGTTCAGCGGTGCAATCCACTGCAAGAGGCATTTTGGGACCATACCTAGATATAAAGGAAATACAGGTGAGCAGTCTCAAGAGAATACATCCCCCCTTCAAGAAGGGTAACCTTCAGTCTGTGCTCTGTGCTACCTAACACCCTGAGAAACAACATGCAAAAAGCCAGCAACAGCTCCTTCCAGATGGTTTTATTTAGAACAGTGATTACATGACTACATCTAGGCACATGTTAAATGAGTACTCACGCATACACTAAGCACTCTCACAATACGAGATGCCGTATTTAGACTGGTCTTATCTATGGATACAGCAGGGGCAACACAAATAGACTGAGGTGATTTGGGGCCCTGCACTGCTCACTGCAGCACTGCCTCCCTAAACCCCTCTGTGAAACTGCGGGCACCCACGGCTCCTACTCCCCTCGCTGCTCCTACAGGAACCACACGCTCGAAGCACCGGCAACCTGCCCACGAACCCCGGCGAGCTGCGGCCGGGGCCTGAGACAGAGAGCAGCGGGAGGAGGCCGGCGGAGGCCCCGCAGCGCTCCGCGCCCGCGGTGCGCGGCCCGTACCGACTCTTCCAGGCCGAGACCCGGTCCAGCGCCTCCTGCTGCAGCCGGCTGTCCCCGCAGTACAGCCCCACCATCACCTGGTCCCACTCTGCCCTGCCCCTCCACGCCACTACAGTCCGCAGCGGCCTGAGCCGCTTGCGGGCCGGGGACCGGGACCGGGACCAGCCTCGCCGCCCACGGCGCCACAACTCCGCCGCGCCACCCGCCATGCCCCGACTTCTCCGTGCGCCCCGCGCCTGCGCACTGCTCCGGGGGCCGCTTCCGGGGCGGGGAGAGCCCGCAACAACCGTGGCCTTGTCCCTTGCGGCGTGGATTGCATAGAGCCATAGGCTGTGATGGAGGGGAGCTGGAAGCTCGTCCGGTTCCAGCCCTCTGGCATGGGCAGGGATACCTTCCACTAGAGCAGGTTGCACGGGGCTTGGAGCAGGCTGGTCCTCTCCAGTGATACAGTCTTTAGGGCCACGGCCAAAAGGGTGCAAAACAGGCAGACCTGTCCCCTGGCGTAGCTGGAGAGAGCTGAGGGCCAGTGAGATGTGTTGTGAGGTGGGTGAAGGCAGCAGAGTGAAGAAGAGCATCCAGAGGACTTCAGGGCAGGGTGGTGAACTTGGTGGGATGCATAACATGGCCCCAGTGGCAAGATGTGAAGGGATAACGTAGAGCTTCACGCTGGATCTGCATGATCTGCCTGAACTCAGTGCCTTTGGACCAACCTGGTGCCCTCCAGTGATACACTGTTTTGGGCCACTCTTCTATACTCTTTTATGATGTGCACCATTGTGGGCCTAAAGGGAGAGGGAAGAGGCAGCTCTTGACTAAAACTGCACACATGGTACAGATGCTTTCAGTGCCCCTGACCTTCCAACCAGGGAATGAGACTTAACTGCTTTTCTTTCCAATTGCGAGTGGTTTTTGCAGTAGGCTGCGGCAATAAACGATCCAGGCTATAGCTCACCTTATTGTTGGAGGATTTTGTTATTTCTTTAAACTTCTGTTTTCACTGATTTGCTGAATCCCAGGAATACACTTGAGTTAGAAGTCAGAGGGGAGGCAGAGCTGAGACATGGGATGGGAAAACAGCACTGGAGGTGGGAATCCACAAAACCTACTTACACTGGTGTTCCTAGCAGAAAAGCTAAGTGTGTAGGCTCTGGTGCTACCTCCAGCACCTAGGGAGTAGCTTCGTCTTTCCCCAAGGCTGTCAGGACTTCAGGATAGCTTAAGCTTCCTTATTCAATACTCTGAAGCAAGGCTTTGTTTGCAAACCTGTTAATCATCCTCACCAGCTTTCTATGAGCATTCTCTGAAGAAATGTTTATACTGGAAAGACAAAACTCATGTTCTAGTACACATGCAGTTAACACACACACACACGTCATTTAGACTAACATGAGTATGCGTGAGTGCATAGTTGAGACCACGTGCATCTGAACGTGAGGGAACGGAAAAAAATGATAGAACTTCTGCTTTGTGTGAAATATTTATCTTATTGAATACCAGAGATGATGGGAAGGAAATGCTGAATGAGTTCGGTTAAATGAGTTCTGTTAAATCACTGTCTTTGACAGATGCCTCAGTTTAATACAGCTTCAACCTCCTCCCCCAGAAAAAGTCTACCTTGTTCTTGGGTTTTAATAAGCGTGTGCCAAACTGAAACAAGAGTTTCATTACTCAAAAGAAGTGTAAGGTTGAGGGAACAGATTTAACATTCGTTGCCAAACTCCCGCAGCGCCTCATGCAGTTAAAGTGAATTCTCACCAGATATGAGGCAGGGAAAAACTTGGAACAGGGCCCTGTTCTCTGGAAATGGAGTTGCACTTTTCATCTGCTTAAAAAATGTTCTGAAAGGACAAGCTGTTTACTGCAATCAAAGGGCCTTATTCAGAGCATAGGAACACCATGTGTCATTTTACTTGCCAGATTATTTCTGGGTTTTAGAAATCAACTGCAGTGCAAAGGTCGTAAAAGGCAAATGCTGCTAGTGCTGTGGAACAGATAGGATGCATCCAACTTGATCAGATCACCTGCTTCCAGAACCTCAGAGACAGATCCGAAATTAAATGAAAAGGATTATTTTTCATTTCTATTCTCTGTGGATAGAGAGAAGGTTGTGAAGAGTTTGGTGCCTGTTACAGAGATGGAAGGGAGCAAGGACTGAAGTAGCATAGATTTCACGTGCTGCATGGGCTTTCATAGCACAGACCTGATGGGCAATTATGCTGGTACTGATGCTCTTATGGTATCTGGCTACAGGGTTGCTCAGTAGAGAACTGAGAGGTAATGAGCAAAGGTGGCTTGTTGCCTGGAATGTCCCACACAAGACTGGCAGTAATTTGCTATTCTAGTTTCTGCAGCCTTGCTGTGGTGTTGGCTGACAGGAGGCCAGGATTGTCTTGTGGTGTCCCTGTAGTACTTTGGGAATCTGCATGGTTAAAGTGCACCTGCAGGTGAAGTGTCAATGAGGGGTAAAGAACCAGACTGCTTTCTAGGTAAAAGGCCTCAGTGGAAAACCTACTTTTTAAAAGAAAAGAGCTTTTGGTGTGTCAGGGTTACATAGGTGGTGGATTAAAATTAACAACCCAGCAGGTGAGCTGTGATACTGCTTCCTCTGAAGAGACATGAATCTGTTTTTCATTTGTATAACTGAAAAGGAAGCCCCCAGAGCCTTCCTGAAGTCTTGCTCTTTCTGGGAATAAGGAAATTCCTTTTCCTATTTTCTTTCCAAAGAGTTTGAAGTAAGCAGAGATGATACTTAGAACCAGCCTTGGAATGTCAGCCAAGAGGAAATTTCACACGCAGCATGCCTTTCTTGACTGGGATTAATAACTGTGTGCCAACCCTTTTACTGGAGTAATCAATCACAAAAAATGCGTTTAAAATCAGCGGGTGCAAAAGGTTAAGCTTTGGGTCATGCAGAAATGAAGCAAAAGCCCTTCAAACCACAAAAAGGAGAGAATGTGATAAGAAGATGGGTCTGGTGTTTCGGGGTTTTTATTTGTTTGCTCCTATTGTTTTCTATATTAATTTTAACTTAAACTTGAAAAAGGCATGGACAAGAGTAATGCTCTGTCTGCCTTTCTGTGGCTTGAAAGTTTAATCTCTAATTGGTCCTAAGCCATTTGAGCTGCACCTATTTCCCTAGCATTGTGGCCCTTTGAGATTTAGTAGAGCAGTGGGTGACAGCATAGTCAGAGCATATCTGGCCTGGCAGTTGTTACCTTCTTGTTCAAGTGTTATTCCTTGGAGTGGGGAGAGCAAGTGCTGATAGGGCAGAGAACAAGGGAGAGGGGCCTCTGCTTCTTTTCAGTGCTATTGGCTGGTTTTGTTTTCTGGCATCTATGAGACTTGAGCTTTGGAGACTAGCCATCGAACATCCTGTTTTCACTGAATTTGTCTCTGTTCTTCCCAGTCTCTTCTCCTTTCTTCTGGTTGCAGAGTTGCTGCAATAGCACCAAGGTAAGAATATGAAATGACACTTCTTGGCTCATTTTTCACATGGGAATTGTTACGTTTGAGCAAGAGGTATCTGGCGTTCTCAGCAGATAAAGGAAAGTTCAGCTGGGATCTCAAAAACCACTGCGCTCTTTAGAGTCAGGCAACAGAGACCAATATTGTAACTCCAGATTTGCTGAGTGCTGAATTAATCTAACCCACTCGGAATCACACTGTATGGATTCCTGTGCAGAAACTGCTAAGCAATGCCTGCGCACTTGTAGTCCCTATGCTTGATCCTGCTCTTGTTGAAGCCAGTGGAAGTTTTAAGGTGAAGCTGTGTGAAGCCTCACGTATGTTGGGATTGGCAAGGATAGCAGATGGGCAGTAACTCTCTTGTGCTGTGAGTGTGTGACCAAGCTGCATCTTCCAGCCTTTTCGATAAAGCTGAATGAGGTGCTAGATGAAGTTCTTTACTTCTAGAGTCTAAGCCCTGGTGCAGGGCTTGTTTCCCTGCTGCTCCTGCATGGGAAGACTTGTTGCAGAAGTGATCTGTGTCTCCCATGCTCAGCACTTTCTGCAAAAAAGAGTGGAGGGACAGCTGGGATTTCTGTGTACATGGTGTCAGCACACTTAGCAGCCATCTCTGGGTAAGAGAGTCTAAGCAGGAAAGATACACAGGCTTGCTAGTTATGAGAAGGGCAAGACTAGAAATGCAGGGCACAAAAGAAAGTTGGATGGAAATGTGTAGGAATGGAGGAGGGGAAATGGAGAGGTACAGACAATCAGAAGTGGATACCTGTGGGTGAAAGGCAGCCCTAGACACTTTCATGAGAACATGCTGCCTTTATTCTGTACCTCTCCTATGTGCTCCCCAGGTTGCAGAGATCCTTGGTTTCTCTCCCTTCTTGCAGTAACATTCATGAAGCAGGGCTCGAGTTTCTCCCAGGTATGTTGGATTTTGAAGAGTAAAACAGGGGATGTATTACAGAAAATAAGCAACATGAACATGCTTTCCCATGTCAGAGGCCTTGGCAGCAGGTTTTGCTGCTATTCTCAGATGTCAGCCAGTCCTGAAAGAGGAAGCAGTATGTTGTTCTGCATTTCTATCTAGCCCAGGAATCCTGCATATAGATTTCAGGTAAGGAGCAGCTTCCCGCAGAGGGAAAGGTTATTTGGCTTTGTGTAGGGATGACTTAAGGGAAAACCTTCACCTCAAATGAGTTTATTGCAAGATTATCTATAGTATATGAACCAAATGTGGTGAAACAGAGTGTGTGCTCTGTCCCTGTGGGGAAAAGCTGGGAGGGAGAGCAATGCAAACCAGATGTCTGTCATTTAGTTTGATACCTCTCCTGAAAAGTGCTCAGGTCATATGGACATGGAGCAGAGTCTGGGAGCAGGCACTGAACTTGATGGGAAATGGTAGAGTGCCTTCCTCCCTGTAGGAGATACAGGTTTCAGGTAAAAAATATGCTTTAAAGGCACTGGAATGAGGTACCCCTTGCTTTTCTTCTTTTAATTTGTGCTCTTCTCTTTTTGACTGAAGATAAACAGGAGCCTATGTGCCTCCCTCCTCCCTCGCAGATGGAAGGCTCCAAGGAAAAAATCATTCTGAATATTGGGGGAGTCAGATATGAGACATACAGCAGCACCCTCCAGACCTTCCCAGGGACGAAGCTGTGCAGCCTCACAGAGCCCCATGCCTCAAGCATCTACGACTATGATCCCACCACCAAAGAATTCTTTTTTGACAGGAGTGCTGAGATCTTCAGCTATGTGTTGAACTATTATAGGACTAAACATTTCCACTGTCCCATTGATACCTGTAGGTCAGTCCTGGAGGAAGAGCTGGCTTTCTGGGAAATCAGTGAGGCACAGCTAGCATCCTGCTGCTGGCTGAAGCTGAATAACAGAGAGGTGCAGCCAGAGGAGTTTAACATTTTGGATGAAAATGAACAGGCTGATGACCAGTGCCTCATAGTCCAGACAGAAAGAAGGGATCTGAGCTGGCGAACCAGATGGCAGCCAAAGATTTGGTCTATGTTTGAAAAACCCTTTTCCTCTTTCAGTGCTAAGGTAATACTATACGTGGTGATGGACACAGCGTGTGTCCTTTGGGATTACTGGCATGGGTCCTTGAAAAATGCTAATGGGTTCACAGCTTTGATAAATATGCTTTGAGTCCCAGATTGAAAAAGGAAAATAAGATTCCCTCTTTTCATTAACAGACACCTCCTTCTTCTTCTCTCTCTCTTGTCCCTGCTCTCTGTACAAAATGCATGCCCCATGCCTCTTTAAAATGTCAGGCATGTAGAGCAACAAACGCAAGTCAGAGGCTGCAGAGTGTTTTCTGTGCTGCTGGTGTTTCTAGAGCCAACATTTTGTGCTCCAGAGGCCCTCAGTGTGAGTCTGTCTGCATTACTCCAACTGTTGGATATTTCCCTTCCTTACAAACTTTGATATACGAGTACAGGTGGTCTTCTCTTTGACTTCAGTCTTCCCTATTATTTTTCCAATCTGGAAAGAGCAAATGTGCTCCCTGTGAGCAAAACCGTGGTGATTTGAGAAAGATGAGTCTGGGATTGTACAGTGCCTGTGGAAGTGATCCTGGGGTTGTGGTGGGGCAGTGAGGTTATGGGATACTTTGTTGAACTAATTGCATGTGTGCCCTTTCCTCCCTCTGCAGTGCTTGGCTTTTGTTTCTCTGCTGTTCATCGTTGGAATTGTCATCATATTCTGTGAGGAGACCAAGGCACAGTTTGAGTTCTTTACTGCTAACTTCACCTCAGTTGGCTATTCTGAGGTTTCCCACAATGACCATGAACCCTATTACCACCAGGCTGCCTACTTGCTTCATCTGGAGCTTTTCTGTGTCCTCTGGTTTACTTTCGAGTTCTCTGTGCGATTTTGTTTCTGCCCAGACAAGAAGTTGTTCTTCCAAAATCCCCTCAATGTCGTTGACTTCCTCTCCCTCTTCCCAGTTTATATTGAACTCTTTGTGGCTGGGCAGATTCAGAGAGCGCCAAGCCTAGGGCTTTGGTTGGGCTTTGTTCGAGTTATCTATCTCCTCAAACTCCTGAAGATATCCAAGCTGATAGAAACACCACTGATCCTCAGGGTTCTGTGCTACACCCTCAAGTCTATCCTCAGAGAGATTTGCATCCTGCTGATGATTTTGGCTTTTGAGACCCTCTTCTTTGGCTCTCTCTTTTTCTATGGGGAGTTGCTGGGTAGCCATCCCTCCTACACAGGAGAGCTGCACTTAACTGACATTCTTGTTTGCTTCTGGTGGGCTTTGATCACACTCACTACAGTTGGCTATGGAGATATTATCCCTCTCACCACAGCTGGCCAAGTGACAGCAGCCTTAGCAGCGGTATTTGGCATGTTAACCATTATCATCCCAATACCCATTTTCCTGGTGAAGTTTAAAAACTATTACGACATTGCTATCTTCAAACAGAAGCTGAAAAGGAGCAAGAAACATTAACACTTCAGAAGCTCTGTTCCCCTTTTGCCTTTGGCAATAAACCTTCAGCACGGTTTATTCCCCTTGGTGGGCAACGGAGTGCCTATAGTTCATACTGCATTTACCTGCTGCCTTAGCTTATTTCAATCTATTGGTGAGGCCTAACATTGGAGTGCCTGGTACACAACTGATCAGACCTGTCAAATCCCATGGGTCTTTCCCACATTGTCCCTCAGGCCGTGCTCTTTTACATGTCATAGTTTCTCTCTCTCATCTAGCTGTTCAGGGACAGGCCTGTGACCATAGCATCATAAAATGGTTAGGGTTGGAAAGGACCTTAAGATCATCTAGTTCCAACCCCCCAATGCTACTTTATAGCAGCATTCTATGATTCCATAGCCTGAATGTGCACCACATAGCCCAGTTCCATGAACCGGGGCCACAGCATATTCTCTCAGCTGCCATACAGCCCATGATACTAGCTGTGCCCTGCATCAACAGACCGTAATCTCATTATGCATGCTAGGAAAGAAGATCTGTGCATGGCCCTGCTCTGACAGTCAGGAGAAAGCACTTCCAAATTGTATTTTTTAGCAATGTTCTATTTCCTCACTTTACCAAACCAAGCCAGGACATCTGACCTGCCTGCACTCACACACAGGTGGAAAGAAGGCTGCAGGCTGCTCTGTGATCCTTAGAGCCAGCACTGTTTGGTAACCTGCTTTGTGGGCTCACAGGAATTGCTGTGGCATTTGGGTAGCACCAAGGGAGCCCTCTGACAGCAAATCCTTCCTGTCTCTGCTGAAGTCAATGGCAAGCTTCCCTTGGCCTCGGTGAGATTAAAATTTCATTGGATACTTCCATTGGATCAACACATTCCAACAGTTCTTGTTTTTTATGTAAAAAAGTGACTGAGTTATTAGCCAAAATATTTATGGTTTTTGCTCTTCAAAAGGAAGAATGTAATCTACAGTACTCAATATAGATTTAATGTCATTTACTTTCTTACAGCATAGATATAAATGTGGAATATTCTTTTAACTGGATAGTCTTAATTGTTACCTTTGTTTGTTTTTGAAGTAACATTGTGGAGGTATGAGAACAAACCACATCCCACTTTCTATGGCAGGATGATGTGTTAAGGTTATTGTGTTTAGTAAGTAAAAACTTCTGTATCCAATAACATTTCTGTATTTCAGTTTCATTAAGGTTGTATTTTAATTTCAATTTTGATGAAGTTTTGTCTGTCACTATGATTTTTCTGTTCAGGATAGCGTTTTAAGGATGTTTTACTTTTATTGAAACACCAGAAGGTAACTTCCCTCTATTCCAATGCAATTACAATGAATTTAGGTTTCGTCTAAAGAGCAAGAAAAAATGCTGCAAACATTTCAGGCACAAGGCACAAGAGAAGCTGGAGACAGCCTGGCAGTGAAGAATGGTCTAGGTGTTCTCCTGCACCCACCTTGGGTATGCAGAGAGTGGAGGGGACGAACAGGGTAAAACCGTGCATGCTGGTGCATAGGAGTTTTTCTTCGTTATATTAAAGTGGTGCTATGTTTTCTGTGGATGTATGTAGTTTTATTGAAAATTCATATTAATTGCAACACCTTAACAGAGATTTACCAGCTCTGTCCTCAAATTTTCCCCAGTACAGCAAAGGCCCACGATAGAATCACAGGCCATGACCTCATTTTAAGAATCCAAGTCAAAGCCACTGGAATAGTTACGTCTTGCTGGCTGCAGAGTTAGGAGGTGTTCACAGTATTGCAGTACTTCCTGCTGCGTTTAACCAGCTCTGCTGGTGTACACCCGTTTTGCAGCAGGTGCTTCACAGGAGACAGCCTTCACTGCTGCCCCCAGAAGAGGGTGCTCTCTAAGTGCACACGGCAGTCCCATTTCTGCGCAGGAAGCATGATGTGAGCATCAGAACAGGGTATTACACTGCTCTCTGTAGCATGACCCCATTTAGACCTAAATGTACACTCTCTGAGCCCTGCTATGCTGGAGCAGCTGGATGAAGAGGTCATGCTCCTAGGTGAAGGTAAGCACAAGGAAGAAACAAACTGTAATGCACAAGCTCATCTGCCACCAGCTCAGCGCAGCAAACATAGGCTTTGATGAAGAGTCCTGAAGCTAGACATCACAGAATCATAGAATATCTCAAGTTGGAAGGGCACATAAGGATCACCAAATCCAACTCCCCGCTCCTCACAGGACTACCTAAAACTAAATCATATGACAAAGAGTACTTTTGAGTTCTTTTATGAAAATATCAGTAAAAAAATACACATTTCTGCTAAACAGTTTAGGATTTCCCAGCATAAAATTCTCTTGTGCAGACTGACCAGTGCTGCTAACTTGCGCGGACCTTGGAATCAGCATGGAATAGACGCACCTCCCGTCCTTCCATGTTCCCAGTGCTCCCCACTGTGGAAGGATGAGGAGTTGCTTGTCACTGAGGAAACATCAACACAGCTTCACACAGTGCAAAAGTGATGGGGAAAAAAGGCCTGTTCTTGGCAATATGGCTTTGCCAAAGCATTTGAAAGTCCCTTCCCTTCTCTAGACTATGCTTCTCTCTCTCTTGTGAAGCTTCTTAGCTCCTCTTCCCAAGCAAGAGAAGCACTGTGAGGAGCTGTGCTTTGTGAGCAATAAGGGAAAAGCATTGCTGCCTGCTGGTGTAATCCACCATAAGAACAGTTTGTGGGACAATTCCTGATGATTCCAGCTCAGCCCAACAAAGGAAAGTACAGAGGCTTGTCCATGGTTATGACATGCCCCATTGGCCCTGCTGTGGAGCTGGTGACTGTAGCCTTGGATCAGCTTTCAATCTCTTTTGCAGTGCTTGGATGGGAGTAGAGAGGCAGGTCTCAGGCCACAGGTGATCTAAGGATAGATGAGAGCAGTGGCACAGGGATGGAGTGTGTTGGACTCCCAGACATGGGTCTTAGGTAGGTGGTTTCCTTAACCAGCCATGCTATGTGCTTTGTGCTTAAAAGTCACTGTCTTCCTAGGTTGCTACGTTCACCCCCCATGCGTCTTTTCTTATCCTATTCCAAAACTCTGAATGAAATAGAACTCCCACTTGCTTCCCAGGTTGTGACAGCCCAAAGGCAGTTAAAAGTTCACTGTTCCTGTCCCTTTCTTCTGAGTCTGTTTTCTTAATATTGCCTACACTTCATGGGCTGAATTTCCAGTGATTTTCACCATGTTAGCTCCACAGCATCCCCAAATACTCCACAGCGTGTGCTTGCAGTTGTGCTCATTGCGGTTCTGACAGCTCTGTGCTCCCTGTGCTTTGAGCATGGTAGTTGTTGCACCCAACCTGCCCAAGGCTGGGATGAAGAAGCCATAAGCCCCTTGCAAGAAATCTCTTGGTCAAGTGTTTCATTACGGGAAGGCCAAACCTCATCCACTGCTTCTGTCTTCCCCTACAAAGGCTCATGGATGCTGTCCACAGAAGAGATAGGATGTCAGACTTACGACACCCATGAACTGAATGAGAGGAGTCACTGACACAGATCTGAACACTTTCAGAGAAACAAGCTGTGTTGTCAGCTAACCTGAGTTCTGGCAGCACCATGACTGGTGAGAGCTTGTTGTGCCAGTGAGGGCAGTGACTTTCCTAGGCCCTCAGGGTATGGAAAATTTAGGGTCTGGTGCAGCACACTCCCACAGCCTGCATCTGCACAGGGCATCTCCACAGCCTGTCTGTGGGCAGGGTGACTCAGCAGCAAAGGGAAATTGAGTTACAGATGGCGAAGTCAGCGTCTGGTGAAGCCCCAGGCTCTGACTCACAGAAAGCAAATGCATTTGACATATGCGGGAAATGAATGAAAGTTCCAAAATCTGGATGTTTCTTGGGACTCAAGAACAAGCACCCAGAAGAGATACACTGACTCTCAGATAGCCATGCTGTTAAACTTTTGCTCACGAAGTACTAGTGCTCCTTCCAGGGATTTCTGCCTTTCTGTGTTTCTGTGCAATTGTAGCACTGCTTTCCTGGACAGGCTTAGGTTTGACATTGTTTTTACTTGTCTGAAAAGGTTTTTATTCAGGTCCCACGAAGTTTGCAAAGAAGTGATGGAAAATAACTGAATGATGAGAGAGTGTGTGTGTGTATGGGAGAGCCTGTCCACTTGCTGTGGCCAGGCAGCTTGTAACCACTCTGATGCTACCACATCTTGAACTAACCAATTTTCAGCTTAAAGGTTGTGCCTGCAGAAAGCAGCTGCCTGCGGAAAGGCTAAATCCTTCCTACCTAACACTGAGCATCTTCTTTCAGCCTATCCCTGCCTGCAGAGGAGCAGTGGAGGAAAACTTACGAGGAGTGACTCTTTCCCATACTTCCCCACCAAAGGCCTTACTAGGAGCCACCCTTCCTTCTGGCTGCCAAACTGCAGAAGTCATTCTCCAGCGAGGCCACCTTTGTCACTATTTAGAAAGGAGGCATGGATGACATAGTGAGGTTGACTTCAATCTACTGTTTGCATGGGTTACTTTGAAACAAGTCTCCGTTCCACCATTTATTTGGGAGCAAAATATGAAGTGAGTACCCCTCCCTCACCTCAGCCTTGCATGGAGTTACCGTCTGTGTTAGCAGCATTCTTAAATCATATCCATATCTATTCAGATGGTTCTTGGCAGCCAGGGTGGTTCTGTAGTGTAGATCGTGCTGTAGTTTTAGGCTATTGCTTTTATTGCTGTTAAAAGCCTTGTGACAGAGTGCACAAGTCTCTCACATCGCTGCCTTGGAGGTATATTTAATAATAATAATTAGGGTGCATGGCACTCTTGATCTTTAAACTGCTCCCTCAAGCTCAGCTAATTAGTCTGCACCATTTACCAGCGGGTAAACCCTTACAATTTGTCTTTGGGATTATTAAAGAGAAGAAAGCCTCAACCCCTCATTCAGCAAAGCATTTAAGATTGCGCTTCATTTTAAGCATGTCTGGGAGTGAAGTATGTGTTTAAGTGGGCTTAAGATCACAGCTACCTGCTAGGGGCAAAATCTTCCTGTTTATTCTGGACCAGGATATACCCATGCTGGAAGATGAGTGTGTGAGCATTAACAGCCCTGATCAGCTGCCTCAGGTAATAACCCTGAGGACATAGCACCGACAGCTTTAATGCAGTTTGTGTCAGCTTGTCACTGGCCACAGATAAGTATCTGAGTAACATAGAATGTGAAGTCACATCTTTATGGTTCCTGTTCCTTCTGCTAACTACTGCAAATGGCACTTTACACACACAAATGCAGGGTCTAAGTGCCTCTGTATTTCTTCCTGCTATTGAGCTTTATGAACTGGGGATCTGCAATTTCTAAATGCACTGAACAGAGCCATGGTGCTCTGAGAAAGACTTCCTGCATCCTGCTGGTTTTGCAGAGGGACTGTCACAGACGTTTTGCTCTTCCATTTGGGAGATTTCTTGCCATGATTTAAAACTGACATTGTTGCTGATGTTGCATGAATGGGGAGAAACAGAAAACAGAAATAAAATCATTTTATTTCTTACTCTCTTCCTTCCTACCCTGGTCATGTCTGGACTTAGCAGGATGAGACAAGAAAGGAGCAGGAAGATGCAGCAGAAAAGGGAAGGCCACAGTTACATCAGCCAAGCCTCCATTACTTCCATCAGCTGAGACAAGTGTGGCCTCATTCTCTGCCTTTGTTTCAGCTGTGCCTGAGGCTTGGTTGACACTTAAAGTCTCAGCAAGGATAAACAAACACACCACTTTATTATCCAGCATTTTTTCAGCTCCAAGTATGTATCATTTGGCTGAGCATGATTTACGCCAAGGTAGAGGTGGTGAATGCTTTCACTGGACAGGGGATGGGAGGTGGATGCTTGTCTTCTGGACACTTTCTTATATCTTCCTCTTACTTTCCTCCAGTATTAGCATGCTGGAAAGCACAGAATATCTAACACTCATGCTGTCCATCCCTGGTCCAAGCAGTACAGAAAACCCAGCCCAACCCCAGAAACCACTCCCCTCTGACTAAAAGCTGATGTTGGCCTCAAATTGTGGCATAGGCTCTGGGTGAAGTTCATTTCCATCCTTCCTCTGCCACAAGCCCTGAAAGTATGGACCTCCTTGGAGTCCATCAGCCTATGCCATATGTTTTCATCTGTTCTGGTATGGCAGGGAAGTTCAGAAGTAAAACTGCTGGGGAGATCTGTGACTCAGCTGTGCTGGGGAAGGGAGAGTTTCTTTTTCATGTCAGCAGCTTGGAGAGGCACATCCTCTAGTGCCTCAGCAGGCCAAGTGTCTGGGCTGCTGTTCTAACCCAGTGTGGAGCCAGTGGAGGTGGGGGGGTGTTGTGTGAATGCTGTGAGGGGAAGGGAAATCATCCTTTTAAAATCATCCTTTTCTGTCTTCCTCCCCCACTTCCCTTCTTCCTCCTTCAGTGTTGTCACCTTGTAGTATTTTAATCGGAGGAAGCAGATATATCAAGGAAGTCAATGGCAGGGGCGAGGCGGGCGGGGGGGGGGCGGAGAGGAAAAGGAGGAAAATCACATCACAGCCCAGTCTGCCAGTGTAAACACTTGATGATTTCCTGTTATTGTAGCCTAAAATGTACCATGACATCATTGCGGGCCTCCCAGAATCACCCAGAAGGAGGAAAAGCCAGCATTCCCAGCCCGCCCCCAGTGTGAATCCAGGGGATTCAGAGCCCTATAAGGCAGTGAAGCTTTGCAAGCAGCAAAGATAGAGTTTCGAAAGCTTTCTTGTTCTTGGCAGCGTGGAAATTTCACAAACAGGAAAAACTGCTTTTACTTTTCCTAAAGGGGAACCGTTTATGCCTCGTGAAATACGGATGCCTTGAATCATGGTTACTTTAGAAGCAGAGCTGAAATATAAGAAACACTCTTATCTGGGGGCAAGCACAGGGGAGCCCCTCACCAAAACCCTGTCAGTCCATCGTTCCAAGGCACCCACTTTTTCATAGCGCCCACTTTTATTCCAAATCACTCTACAAATAAGGTAGTTAAGTCAAAAGCTGTGGATTATATAAAGCAATATGGAATTAGTTGATAATTTTGAAGGTGAAGCTAGCCCTCAGTACAGCAGAGATTGCCAGGGAAATGTTTGTTTTCCTGAGCCTGGACATATGAACTCTTCTGGAATTTGACCCAACAGGTCAGATTTGTGTCTCAGCTGCACTTAATCCTGAATCATTGCACCCATTCTGCAGCCCCCTAAGGAAGAACAGAATCAGGTTCACAGAGATGGGCTCTCATGACTTCTGTGAGGGATGATAAGTGGTCTGATTCCACACCACACCCTTCAGCTACAGTCTTTTTGGGCAGCCTTCCAGATAGACACAGAGGGATATCTGCAGAGTTTGTTTTTTCCTAGGCAAGGTAACAAACTTCATAAATACATAAATACATTCATACAGTGCTGTGTTTGTAATCGTTTGTACTCATACCCTGCACACCTGCCAACTGCTTGGCAAACATCAGTAATTACAGTGTGGCTTTTTGTTCTTGAAAGGAGACATTAGTGTTTTCATGTTATACGTAAGGAAACTGAAGCACTGAGATTAAATGCACAGCTGCCTTACAGAATAGGATGTAGTCTCTTAATGTGGGTTTAAACCAATCCCATACCTGCAAATAGTTTCAAGAAGTTAGACTGATTTTACCATAAAGGAGATTTGAAAAGCCCAAAATAGATCATGGGGACCAACCTGCTTTGATATTGCAGGAAGTCCAACTGAGAGCAGTAACAACAAAACGTACCCATCACTGTTATTTTTTGTCCAGTAAACTGCAAGACTGTTCTGTTTGTTTTTAATGTTAATCCCAAATGTAATCCCAAACTCTATTTACTAGTATCATTCTTCTCTAGTTGTTCCCCTTGATCTATTTTTGAATAGGAGAACCAAGCCATTAAATTCTTCACCATGCTGAGCTCTTTGCAAAGCTAGATATACAAGATGATTATCACTCACTAGGTAGTTTGCTCCTCACTCCCAGTGCTGCACAGTGCAGCCCTGGGAACTTTAGTGAACTGAAATTAATGCACAGCTATTCCTGTATGCAATGAACTCAAGGGCTGGGTTCTGGTTATAGCATCAGGAACCTCCATATTTATGCCAGGCTCTGATGCGAGTGAGCAAGGCACCAGGACAGCAAATTGCTCAGATAGCACTGGGATAGCTGGGGAGTGTGGAGGACTTGAATTAACTTCTGTTCTTCTGTATTTAACCAGAGTGCTGAGGTTATCAGGTGGGCTTGGCAATGGAGGGGAGGAGAGGAGTTCCTTCTTCTGCGCACTGAATTGGCCAGATCTGGTGTGCGGTTCTTCCATCTGTGGGATTTTTGCCGAGTCATATGAAAACACAGGGCCTGCAAAATGTCAGGAGAGGCAGCAGTGGGGTGGATGATGGCCGTTCTGGTGGGGAGGAGCTGTGGAGTTTTGTGTGGTATGAATGTTCATCTAAGATGCTGTCCTGCGTGTTTCTAGGATATTGATCCTTGTATGTGCAAGAGGAAGTTTGGGTCATGTGCTGAGTCTCTCATTTCATTTCCACAGCACAGGAATGACTTGCCCAAAGAAGACTGTGTTTGACCCTATGCTTCTGCACTGCAGGCTGCTTCAGTTCTCTGCAGGAAAGAATAGTGTTGTGTGATTTTTGACACAGCCCTTTGCTGCTTTGATCCCATTTCAGTTTTATGGCACGATGTGATGCTGTGTTTCCTGGGTATGACAAAGACAAAAATAGCACAGTGCTGTGATGCAGTGCGATTGGGGTTTATGAGAATACTTCATCCCTTTTAACAAATATTAAGTGGTGTAGAAGAAGATTAGTAAAGATGACAAAGTAAAAATAATAGCAGTTTAGGTTATGATGATGAGTATGGGAGAGTAGCTAAGCACGCTTGATTCCCACTGGTTTGTACAGGGTTATCTCTGCTTATAGCCAGGGTGAATCATCCTGGAAAGTTTGACTCCATTTATCATGGAAAGCTAGGCAAAAAACAAAATGGAAGAGAATTTGTCTCCATTTATTGTGGAAATCTAGGCAAAAACAAAGTGGAAGGGAATCTGGAAGACTTCATCAGGGCAGTAAATCCAGCTTTAAGACTCTAAGTAACAGACCAGAAACACATTGGCCTGGTGATACAAGAAGCCAGTCCAGAGGTGGCTCTTTCTTCTGGTTAAGATTTATTGGAAAAACATTGCTGAACTTGTGTGTCCCAGGAGATGGATCACCTGTCCAGGCCCCTATAGATTCATGCCAAATCACATCTCATCTCTGCTGAGGTGTGCTAGCATTAAAACATGAAGTCAGCAAAACTCAAGATGACCCAGCTGACCAGGCAGAAAAGTCCTTGCCTGCTCCACATGAAAAATTTGCTGTCAGTGATCCAGAACTGTGTGGATCCAGTACTAGCGTTCATAGAAACACAGCCTGTGTGAAAGGAAATCTTCTAAAAAGAAATAATACCTTGTTTGTGCTTTGTTGTTCTATTTCCTCTAAATACTGTAAAATGGAAACTGCACGAAAATGCAACTGGATGGAAACTGGCACACTTTGCAGGTATGGCTTGGGAAAGCAGAAAGTACTAGATAATATTCAACATGCTTTTTTAACCCCAAAGGTTTAAGGGTGCTGGTGGAAGACATTACCCCAGTGTTGCAGAGGTGTCTCAATAACCGAGATATGGAAAGGACAGAAGGCTTCTTCAGACTGGGGCAGAGTCTGGATAAATACCCAGAGTGATGCTCAGCACCTGGACTGTACTACCATTCAGGGAGGACCATGTAGCTAACAATGAAGAAAGGGAATGTCGCTCTGAAACCAATGACTAAAAATCCATTTGTCTGAATGTCACACAGATTAGATGACTTAGACTGTGTTTAAGAAGATAGCCAAGACTGCTTGGGTTGAACTCCTCCAGACAACATTGTTAATCCTGGTTTAACCTTATTAAAGGGCACAATAGGGAGCTACAAAACATTCTCAATCTGTTTCATCATCTATCTGCTAACTTAGAGGAGAAAAAAAAAAACCCATCCAAAAGGAGCATCCTGCCTAAGCTTGTTCTAGAACTGTATACCTCTCTATTGTATATTCAGTAAGAGAGTCCACTAGGCTGGGTTCCTGAGTCTCTGTTTTCCACATTTGTTAGCAGGAACCAGGAAACCTCTGTATTTTGTTCTTACCTTCTCTATAAGTGCTCTTAGTGAATGCCATTGAGTGCTATCAGAGACAGTGAAAAAGCCCCTTGATAGTTGTGAAAGAAGAGACCCTTTGAATACTGTCTTTATGGTGCTGTACAGCTTTCTCTGGGTGAGCATGTTCATTGTGACTACCTGAATCCCCAGGGCACTCTGGATCTGGGTATATGAATGCCAGAAGGTAGCAAAGTTCCAGCAGAGAGCTGACATCAGGTCAATATGCCTGACCAAGGCCCTTTTCAGGTGACCCTCAAAAAAGATTCAGGTAATTTGAACACATATTGGGTCCTCACGCTTGGCCTTTTAGGTGCTCTGAAGTCAATCGATGAGATTCACATCAAGTGGACAGACATAAAATTAGTATCAGTGCCCAAGAAATGGACCTTGTGAAGTAACCTGAGAGAAACCCAGGGAAGGTGTTGGCTTTTTCAGCTTTGTAGTTTACTGGTGTATTTGTGTTTTGGCCTGCTGTGGACATGCAGAAGCCTGGGGCAGGGACTGAGCAAGCATGGCAGGGTGTGGTTGTGAGACTAATAAAGTAGGTTAGCCCATGTAGGTTTTGGAGGGGAGGGAAGGGGATGTCTGCTGCATTTTAATGTTAACAAGCCAGGATGTGTGATGTATCATGTGGCACAGGAAGCTCTGGCAGTTCCCTCTCAAATACACGATTTCAATTAATTCAGAATCATCTGCATCTTCATGGAAAGGAGGAAAAGCCTGAGGAAAAAGAGTTGTCTGTGGTAGTTTGTGGTGGATAAAGAAGCTTCCTAATTTCATTCTCTTTGAAGTAGGTGTCAGCAGCCTGCACGTCTGCAAGTCAGTGCTTTTGTCTGCATCCAGGGAAGAAATGGGCCGGATCATCAAAGCCAAGGAATGTCTTGGGAGATCAGCTGCTCAGCAGCTCAGAAAGGTAGGTGGGCACTGTTTTTTGGCATGTTTCATATGTGTCTAAGGAACAGGATCTTCTGGCCGGAAAGAAAAGGTCCCAAAGGTCAGCCCCAAAACCTCCACACAGGGAGAGGTGTTTGGACATGGTCAGCATTCTATTATTTTGACACCTCCTTGTCCTATTGCACAATATTGATACCAGCCATAAGGCTGAGATGGACTGAGCATCACC
The DNA here is from genome assembly GCA_009867235.2 of Psittacus erithacus. Taxonomy (NCBI): domain Eukaryota; kingdom Metazoa; phylum Chordata; class Aves; order Psittaciformes; family Psittacidae; genus Psittacus; species Psittacus erithacus. Next base: position 36,576 of record WYDI02002937.1, on the reverse strand, counting down.
CATGCAGAAATGTGCAGTTAAAGTGACACCGCATTGCCATCTCTGTTGTGAAATGCAAAGCACTGCTCAGCACTCATCAGCCAACCCCCAGTAGTCTATATGTTTTCTTCTCGCTGTCTTATGTCTTTTATTTCTCCAGAGAAATGGGGCTTTATGTTCCCTATTTACCGATAGCAGCAGTGCTGGGGCAAAGAGAGTGTATCAGCTTCCAACATCCAAGAGCTTGAACAAAGATCTGGAGTGTGAGGCCTCTTCTTGTAACTACTGAGAGTCCTTAGCAGTGTTTCTAACAGTGCTTTTAACATTTTCCCACCATAAGACCCCCACATGCTCAGAGGATTTCCAAGGGCCCACTGGTTTGACTAGTAAGATATGAACTAGTTATGAATAAGGTAGATTCCCTGTCAGTCCCCCAGAATGCTCATAATATCAAATGAATCATGGGAAGCTGAATAATGCCATAATCCTTTTTTCCACCTTTGTTCCTTTGAGTGCATTGCAGCTGTTAATTAACACCATCAGCGCCCAGTAATTCACCATTAACTGGGGAAACTGAGGCAAGGAGAACAACTTGCAGTAATTCCTGAGATTATTGAGCCAGTCTTTCAAAGCAATCCATTTTCTCAGAAAGAAGGCATCAGCCCAGGGGTGAGTTAATGAAATACAATGTGCTACAGGGATGTACTTCACCAGTTTTGTATGCTGCAGTGGGGCAATACAGGGTTTATATTTTGTTCCAAAAAAGCTCAAGTTACCTATGCAGGCAGTGCCTGACCCTGTGTTGGTTATTGTGGGAGCCACTCTACTTGTGTGTTTGTGTTCTTGAACTGAAATATTTACTGAATTGACATTGCCTGAAATCTTTACTATACTGACACTGTAAAATAGCAACATGGGGACACACTGACCACTGACAGGAAGGAGTTTGCTTCTATGCAATGCTATACTATGCTATTCTGTCCTATCTTACACCATTCTTTTCCTATACTTCTGAAGTTTGTAAAAGCATTCAGCTCCTGCAAATGCATCAAGTAATAGGAATAACATGAAACCAGGAACAGACTCAGGCTGGAGCACCTCTCCTATGAAAACAGGCTAAGAGAGCTGGCGCTGTTCAGCCCGGAGAAGTTGCTGAGGTGACCTTTTAGCAGCCTTCCAGTACCTAAAGGTGCACAGCAGAAAGCTGAAGAGGGCCTTTTCACAAGGGCCTTTGGGGATAGGATGAGTGGGAATGGCTTTAAATGGACAGAAGGAAGATTTAGGTTAAATATTAGGAAGTTCTTTACCATGAGGGTGGTGAGGCACTGGCACAGTTTGCCCAGAGAATTTGGATGCAGCTAGGAAACAAACTCCTATGGTTCTTCATGCTTTTCAAAACATGTAGGTGTGTTTCCTGACTTTGGAGGTCCTGCAATGAGCAAGATAAAGAGAAAGAATACAAGCAAGTAGGTTAAACTCCTCCCAGAGAAGTGCGGGCCTGCTAACTGACTCAGGTTAGGTGTTCATCTCCTGGCAGCAGACAGCAGAGGACAGCAAGACAGTCTCTTTGAGAGGCTGGTTCCTTCTCCCTACAGAGGGACCATGGGGCTCCACTGATACTGCCAGTAATTGGTGCTGTAGGAAACTGCTGTATCCTCTGTTATCCCCACTACCCCTCAGAAAGGATGGTGCACTTTGAGCCCAGGGAGACTTGCTGACCTGCTGGGGAGCCTTGTGCTGTGATTCAGGAAAGAGGCAGCCTGACCCTGGCCCTGCTGCTTCTCTCCCAGATGCTCACAGAAAGCCAGAAGGCACATGCACAGACATGCAAGTTCAGAATGCTGCGACCCAGCCCTGTGTCTGTTGGAAGGCCATCTTCAGTGAAGACTTCTGATATCTCCTGTGCTCTTGAGGAACCATCCTTTTTCCTTAATGATTATTTTTAGCTGTACACTAGCCTTTCACTGAGAGGGCCTTTGGTATCTTGGTGGTTTGTGTGGTTTCTAAGAGAATTACCTAGAGAGCTTTTGTGTTTTCAAAGCACTGTACAAACATCAGTAAGCTAATCCTCCCTGCCCCCAGGGTGGCTAAGGATGGAGGTTTCTGGTGGGGGAAGGCTCCTGGGCTTGGGGATCTTCTCAAAACATGGTTTTGGGCTTGAAAAACTAGTTTTGATGTTACAGGCTTTTTTTTCCTTGTCTTCTTTTCTTAAAAACAAACAGAAATGGGTTAAGTGAGAGAAAAAACCCAGCCTTTAAGACAAACAAAAATAAAGGCATGGCTGTGTTTGAAAAATGGAAGTCTGTGTTCTCTATGAAGATAGAATTGTCCTGAAACATAACAGGCATAATTGTGACTGAGTGTCTGCTTCTCTGTGTCTGTGGCTGAAGACAGCCGCTTCTGGGACAGAAAACAGCTGAAAGCACAGTATGTATGTATATATCCATATGTCTACCTATCTGTTATCTATCTGTCTATCTGTATATCCATCTATCCACCTATCCATTCCTCATTTTTATAATCCACTCACTCTGCTGGTATAAATATCCTAAATGCCTTATTTCTCTGCATTTTAATATCAGAGATGCCACGTCTTTAGTAAAAACCTAAATGAAGGATGCCTTCTGTCATGCCTAACTGGGCTGGGTGATGTGTGCTCTGTGGTACACCATCGTGTTTTGCAGTAGGGAAAAGAAGAACTGGATGCAGAGTGGGAGTTAGGGATGCCCAGCGGTGCATGTCTCTCACAGTCATTCAACCCTGACGGCAGATCACACCCTGTAGTGTTAACAGGCTGGGAGGGAATTCCCTTCACTTGTGAGTGAATCAGCTGGGTGGGAAAGACAGCGTGAACATTCCCGGATTAGACTCCTGTTCTAGGCATCTCCCACACAATAACATTCTGGATTGCTGGGTTTTTTTAGGTCTTCTTCATGTTGCAGTCCAGAAAGAGCTGCAATACTTGCCTGGACAGCATTGCCATGGGTCAATTTGGTGTTCACCTGGAAAAAGCCTGCCATTTGAGCAGGAACCGAGAGGAATGTCTTCAGTATATAATGTTCCTGCATTGGAATAAAAGTGGCTGGCAACCGCCTGTATATTTTTAAGGTTTCCAAAAATAGATCTAAGTCTCAGGCAAAATGAATGGAGCCAAGACTTAGATGGAAAGAACTGGTAAATGGTCATTTGTCTGAAACGGTTAGTGCTGAGATCATCTTCCACATTATACACTGCTACCTGGAAACATGGCCCAGTTTTCTTTTCCCTCCTTATGGCTGTCTGAGCCCTATGTTCCAGTGCATTGATTCCCTTGACCAAGTTTCAGTACAGTGGGGAGAACTGACTTAAAGTTAGTGGCAAGACTGAGAGCTCCCTCCCTGCTCTGAAGGAGCTGGAATGCCTGGAACACCGAGTCACTGTTAGAGCCCTAGAGAAGCAGAGGGAAGATAGATTATAAGCAGCTGCTCTGTGGGTGAGGGAGAGAAGGTTTTCCAATCCCAGTGGTAGGTGAAAGAGGTCAGGAAGAGATGAGTGGGAGTAGGGGCTAACTGGAGGGTAAAACACTCATGGAGGTGCATACTTGTGTTCCAGGGGGAATTTGATTTCAGTCAGTGAAGTCTGAATCCATGGGTGAGCCTATGACATTTTGCAGAGGGGAGAAGGAGAACTTGGGAGCCACCTTCAGCACTGCAGTTTGGTGCCCAGTGTACCCATGAGCTAGCCTGGCTCCCAGGAACGGCTCCGCTGGCCTGGGGCTGAAGGTGCTATCCTGGCTCATTTGAGGTTGTCTTCCTTGGGGGTTACTGTCTCCACAGAGGTGCCAGTAAGTCTGCATGCCTGCTTGCTCCCTAACTCAGTTCTGCCAGCACTATCCAGATTAAAATCCATCCAGCTAAAAATGTTTGAACAGGTTCAATGGACACACAAGCAAGCCCTGGATCATTTTGACAGGTAAGCATGTCTACATTAACAAGTAGCATGGTGTAATAGGAGCAGATCTGGAAAACAAAAGAGCTGCTGCTGAATATTTAACATTCACACTAAATATGTTTCAGAGGGACACTATTTTTGACTTGCTCTATTCTGGTCCAGTTAAATGAATCATAGAATCCTATCCTGTTCTATTCTATTAAAAAGCAGACAAACTGTACAGCTCTGGAGGACTGGACTCCTGTTGTGAAGTCTGCAGGCTGCAAACATAGCAGCCCAAGAATGTCTTCTGAATGATCATCTAGAAGATAAAGGCCGGGGAATGAAGAACTGGAGGGAGCAGGATGTACATGGGGAGAATGAAACACTCCAGTAAATACTGCTGCTTTGAGATCCCTCAGCTGATGATGACAAATTTGAAGTTAAACAGACTTGCCTTTATTTTTTCCAGCTTCCCTGGGTGACAAGTAGTGACTTGGTTACAGCTACAAAGATCATAGACATTTTGTCACACAGAATTATTGTGCACCTAATCAAAGTTCAGCTAAGACTGTCAGACTCTGGTTATAATCAGTAAGCTTCTTCCCCTGAACCAGGGCTGGCAAACTACTGGCACTTGTGCAATTATTGGTGTTTCTAATGAATTTGGAAGCAGTTGCCAAAATAATACGCTGTCACTTCATTATTCTCAGTGGGTTAAATTCAGCCCTGATAGAATTCTGTTGGCTGCACTGGAGATACAGGATATGGGATGGATATTTCGCAAGGTCTCCTTCCTCCCTGACTGCAGAGCTCTTCCTTTGTCACCCCATGAATGAAACACACGGACCCCTGCCAGTCTCCACAGTTTTGCATGAACTTAAATGTTTGTGGATGAACAGTAAATATCACCATGTGTCACAGCGCCGCTGGCCTGCCTCCGCTACCTCCTGTCACACAGCTAGAGACTCCTGCTGTGGTATCTCATTGTGGGTATTGGTGATCCATGTGCCTTTGGGAGGGGTTTCATTTTAAATAGCCAAAACAGATTAACCTGAAAATCCCCCTTAGAACTGGCTTCTCCCTGGTTCCTGTTCAGTAACACTCAGTTTGGTCATTCTAGAGCCCCTTTTCTGTATGACTCTGCATACAAGTACTCCTGATAATTACACGTTGAAGCCTTCAGAAAACCCCATTGTAAGTAAAATTATTGCCAATAAACTCCTATCCAGTGGTCACCTGTATCAGAAGCATCTGGAGCTTGGTACCTAGCCCCAGAGGTTGGACCAGGCACTCACATTCTCTGGCAGGCACGGAAAGAAACTTCTGGTGGCCTTCCTTACAATCTCTGAGTTCCCAGTCTCTGAGTCAGAAAGGCAGTGGCCCTACATGGCCATCATACTGATACCATCATCTTGGATCCGTATCAGCCATCTGAGAAGGAGGCAGAGCAGGAGAGAGGGACAATGGGAGCCAGGGGAACATTCCCAGAAAGCCTGTTTCTTTGGGGCACTGAAATGGTGAAGATCTATCCTGAAGACTCCAAGTCACTTCCTTCTGCAACAAAACCTATTAGTGTTGGGCGTAAGCTCTTGTTGGTCTGAGCTCTGTTGAATAAAAAATTTGCTAGGTTTTATGTCTAGAAAGCTTTGGGTTGTCCTGTTAAGATAGTAAAGTGGATGAGGAACAGAGCAACAGGTTTTGTTAGATTTTGGAGCTGTAATTGTTTTTTCTGTCATGGTTTCTTTGCAGTGAGGCTTTGCTGGTCTAGACAGCTCTGGTGGGTGTCCCATGGGCTTTGTGGACTGCCTCAGGGGATAAACTGCATTGGTAATGTAATATTTTGCCTTTAGCTCCCTCCTTCCAGTATTTTTTAGCTGACTGACCACTGTAAATACTTAATGGCCTCTGAGAAATACATTTTGGTAAGCATGTTTCCCTTTGCATACACATCACATCGTTAACCCTGTCAGAATAAATACCACTGGAGCTAGATCAGCTATCTTTTCTAAAACTGAGAGTTTGATACCTCCCATCACCCATGGAAGAAATTTCTCTTCTCTAGTTTGAGATGGAACAGATCAGTGGGCCTTGCCCCACCTCCTTGCTCTGAGGAGAAGGCATCAATGTCAGTATCCAAAGCTCACATCATTACAATTCTGCATACATTTCAGAGCATTTCTATATTAGCACCTTTCACTGGAAAAATATATTTCCATTCATTATTTTGTCCCTGCTAGTTATGTTACCTGGGATGTAAATATTTGGAGTGAGGTCCCAGAATATCCATTAGACTTCCCTTTCTTCCCCACATTGCTGCAAAGCAGTACAAGGTGTAGAAAGCAAGCAAGAGATGAGCATTTGCTCCCATACGGTACATAGAAAGAACAACTGAAGAAGAGGCAATTCGAGCAGAAAGGTGGTTCTTACTTTTTTCGCAGGTCACTGCATACATTGGTCTGAAAGTCTCCCCTTGCATATACCCCAGACACACAGGGATGTGGGCCATACACTGAGTCATTGTCCCCCATCCTGCCTTCTCCCTTGGTCCCTTCAGGGGCCTCACTGGTAGTGGGGGACTCACATGCCAGAGGGAACTGGGAACTAGGGCTTTACAGAGCATCTGCAGACTCAAATCCCTGGGATTTCCAGGCAGTTCCAGCTATTTCTGCTGCAGGGAATGGACAAGCCTGGAGCTGGGACTTTACACTGTACTGAGCTCCATTCCTCAGACTGAAAAGGGAGTCAGATAAATGGGATCACAGATGCAGTGGTCCCATCAGCTCCTGCCCCGTACCAGCAGCTGTGTGGGAATGGAATTTTTCTCAGCCTTTTCAAATCTTACCTCTTTAGATGGTGTATGATCTCCCTTTCCTTTGCCCTCTCATCCTCCCAGCTTGAGAATCACTGCAGAAGATTACCCTAGTGCTCAAAGCAAGGCAAGGGTGTTTGTAAAGAGTGATTGTGTTTGGGAGAAAAGATGCTTTTTACCTCAAAACACAGACACTAAAATGATCCTCCAAGAGCATCATCAAAGGCATCCCACTGTGAAACTGTAAACACTGATGTCTGAGCAGAAGAAAACTGTAAAAGCAGGTGAAAGAAGCTTACCTGCTACTCAAAGAATAACTCATAACCAGACTGCTTAATTTAAATATAGGACAATCCAGGACTACCGTGTGGTGAAGGCAGTTCTCCTACTATGGTAATAATTTGATTTTCTGCCTCCATTTGCCTGTGTGAATTAACCTGGATTTCTTTCAGCCATCTGACATAAGTACACACTCTAGTATGGAACATCTTTATTGTTGTTTGTTTGGAGTGTGCTAATTTGTTTGTTTGTTTGTTTTTTAAATGACAGGTCACACACTGGATGGAATAAGACTTCTATCTTCCGGCCAAGCTACGTGAGGGGCAGTTCAAGTTACCCAGCATTAGTCCCAAAGAGCTACATGCTGGTGAAATGGCCCCTTGCTTAGGTGCTCATGCTACATAATCCTGGTATTTCAGACCGAATAATTGATGTTCTTTTTCTGTTTAAAAGAAGGTACTACAAAAGGTTTGATGTAAATGAAACCAAGACAATGAATCTCCAGTGAAATACCAGATCTCCTCCCAGGAGAATGTTTAATGTCATCCTGGTCTAATCTAATTCTGAAGTACTTTAATATCATTTAGGCTCTGAGCAGTCTGGAAATAACAGCATTTTTGAGGCCCTGGGTAATGTTACTCATCTCTACAGCCTCCTGCAGGGAGGATCTTCAGTCAGCTGACACTTTTACCCCTTGGAATCTCACCTTGAAGTCAAGGAGGAGAGATAACCCCTGCCTGTGGCTCTCAAGGAATCCACTGATGTGGTTGTTCTCACACATGGCCAGGCAGGGAGGGCTCAGCAAGCCAGCGGCCTGATACCACCATCCCTCCTCAGCAGCTGGCACAGGAGAGGTCTGTGGGGGAGGCGAGATCTTGGTGCAGCACCTCCACAGCAAGAATTCCTCATGACACTGGAGCTGGAGCACTACACAGTTCAGATGTTTCAGATGTCTTGTCCTCCCCCTTCACAGGGAAGGAAAAGAGGAAAGGAAGAAGCATGGGAGGAAGTAAAGAGCAGAGATTTACATGCCTGTCACAGGGAACCCTTGTCTTTCGAAGTGGCATGAACGGTACTTTGTTTGGCTGTTCCTAAGAGTAATACAGAAGAAGGATGAGAGAAGTGGCTGCGGTGAGAAAGTGTCTGTTGTGCTGTAGAATTCTCTTTGCTTTGTTTTGTCCCCTCAAACTGGAAGCTGCTTGACATAAGGTTTATCACTTTCTGTGCATGTGGCCAAGGCCTGGCACACTGTGAGTGGGAATGCCATTGCTTAGGATCTGACTGTTTCACTGACATGAGCTTTGTTTGCATCAGTGCTCCTGTAGCACTGTGAAGAAAACTTTAGGTCCCTGGATGCCAAACTATGATTTGCTCCTCAAATCTGGCAAGGAAAGAGATGGACTTTTGTCTTCTGAGGTTTTATCATCTTCATGAAAAAGAATGATTAAATCCTCCAAATGTTACCTCAGCCATTCAACAAAAGGAATATTGGAATACAAGTCCCAACAGAAACAGAATTGGGATCTCCCCATTATATATGATACTGTTAGCATGGTCATGAAGAAATCCCCAGAGAGCCACCTGAATTCAGTGACAAAGCTCACACCCAACATTTCTAAAATTGTGAGCAAGTGCCTTTATTATTCTGGATCCCTTTGATAATATCAATTTTTGCAGGAAACAAGTGGAACCCTTTCATGGAGCAGTCTTGTTTGACCTCGTCTGAGGAAGTCTCCATGTAAAAACAAGTCAGAAAAGGAAGAAAACTTTGTAAACATGCTCTTAGGGAGCCTGTGGCTTTTTGTGTAGAAAAGTTACACCAATTTACATCAATCCAATTACACTGACTTTAATTCCTATGTAGACACAGCACAGAGATTCTAGTTTTGGTGAAACCTGCATATTCAGGTGTGTCAAACAAAGCTTATGGGCCCCATTTCCATCTCCTGCGAGATGGGCACAGGAATAGTTCTATTACTCTCTGTAGTATTACTTCCAGTTTACACTGGGGTGAGGCAAGGCCTCGTCTCTTACAAACTTCAGTTTTCTTTTTATAGGGTGAGAACTAATCTGGATTTTGTCTTTCTCACATAATGCTGCCTAGTGAGGAAACATCACATTGAAAAGCAAATCAACACATTTTATAAGCCTCTAGTTTAAAAATTATTTATGCTGTATTACATATGCATTTACAACAGTATTATTCCTTGGGGAATGAAAAAGAAAAACTTCCTTTCTGCAGACCCTGAGTATTTAATTATGGGTATTTACCAGGCACTTTGAGATCTTCAGAATGAACTGCAGTTTCTAAAGACGTACGAAGTGTTATTATGAATCTGATGTCAATTCCCAACATACTTCAGTTTAATATTAATCCCAGCAGAATGGTGTAACCAAATTAAAGAAAACAGTTTACTCGGCAGGAGTCTGTGCTGAGCTGCCTAGTACAGCTTGGCATGCTCTCTGCCTATTTTATATCTGAATTTATGTGTTCTCATATTAACACAATTTTCATCTATCCAACATGCTGGGCAAAAAAAGTAGTCTGCTTGGGCTTTCCATCAACCAAGATGGCTTAAAGATTGAAAAAACTTTAGCAGATTTGACAGGAAGACACATCTTGAAGGAAAATAGGAAGATACGTTTCTACTTGCCTTAAGAAATAAGATGAAATGGCTTCTTTAAATCTCCATGAAAACGCTGGATCTCGATTCTCTCCATCAGTGATTCCAAACCACCGGTGACACAGGAAGCTTTGGTGAACAGTCTGCAGCTGGTCCTCAAACTGTTTTCATCCATGAATTTGACTGCTTCTTCATACTGCGTGATTATGGTGGTGGCCTCTGGGAAGGCTCGAAGACTAGAGGTGGTTTGCCTGCCAGCCTTCAGGGAGCCACAGCCCCGTGTGCTTTTGAAGCATCTGCAGCTGGATTTGAGCTTTTTAGTTAACCCGACACTCATGCGAGCCTTGTAGGCGCGGGCACTGAGGGGACTGTTGACTGAAGTGCACCCAAGCAGATATGACTGGGGCTGAACGAGAGACAGGAGGATCCATCACCTCACCACTGTGGTCTTACTTTGAACGGTCCAATCGCCCATAACATAGCTTCTTTTTTAAATAAACAATGCTTTTAGCAGGAACCACAAGTGCCACCCGATAAGCAAATAAACTTCAGCGTTCAGGGCACCTACTTCTGGGGCGCTGAGCCCCTCGGCTTCTGCCCGGCGGGCCTTGCTCCTTTCACAGACCCCTGTCAGGGCATCGCCCTGACAGCGGCAACCACCAACGCTTCGAAGCCTCCCGGAATCCCGGCGGCGACGCCCAGCGCAGCCCGGCCTCCCTGTGCCGCATGGCAGAGGAGACCAGGGCGGGAACGCGGCAGCTCCATCCCCGGCCGAAACCGTGCGGGTGCAGGGCCAAAGGAGGCGGGGCCGGGCGGGGCTTGCGCCGGGGCGGACAGGCGCGGCGCTGAGTCCCGTTAGAAGTAGCGCGGATCCCGCGGAGAACCCCACCGGCGCCGGAGGAGCGACCCGCCGTGCCCTGTCCGCCGGGAAGATGCCGAAAACGGTGGGTGCCGCCGGCCAGAGCCGGGCTGCGGGAGGGCCCCGACCGCTGCGGCCGCCTCCGAGCGAGGCTGGGCGGGTGTGGCGGCGCCCGGGCCTCGCGGCGGGAGGGGACGGACTCTTCCCGCCCGTGAGCAGTGGCGGGGCCTGGGAGGGAGAGAGAAGACGGCGAAGGCGGGAGTCCCGGGAGCGCGGGTCGGGCGGGCAGGAGGGAGCGGAGCGGAGCCGAGCCGCCCGTCCTTCCCTCCCTCCCTCCATCTTGTGTTCCGTGCCCCGCCGCGCACCCCCGCCTCACTTGTCCGGGGCGGCGGCCGGGCTGGGGCCCCGCCTGGGCCGCGGCCGCTGGTCGAGGCGGGTGGGTAACGGCGCCGCGGGGCTGTGCCGGCGTGTGCGCCCCGGGACTCGGGCGCGCCGGGCCTGGGAAGGCGAGCGGGGTAAAGCTTACGAGAGCCTGCTGAGGAGTTAATTAATTCTATGGGCGCCTCTCCTGTGCTCCGCGCAGAGGGGTTTTCACAACTTGCAATTAGTCAGCTTGAGTTGCTAGGGAGCCTTGTCCCGGCTTGACTCGAAGTATTTCTTGGCTGGAGAGATCTTAGTGCTTCAGAAAGCCTGGTCAAGTCTGTACTTGACTCTCCTCCTCGCAGCAGGAGTTTGGTGACTAATGAGGAGCATGGGGTTTTTTTCCATTTAATTTCTCCCGGTTGGAGTAAAAGAATCGGTCCTGGCCCTTCATTGATAAAACAGGAAGGAGCAGGCTGGAACGCTCTGGATGTTTCCTCACTGGGAGTGATCTGAAACGGCCTAAGAACATCAAATGCTTAAGCGAAGAGTCTATGGTTTACGTAAAGGAGAGGAAAAAAAGCCCTAAACAAAACCCCATCCCAGTGCAAGTGGAAGTTGAAATGGAATCCACCCTTATTTGTTTTTTTTAGCACAGTTTAATTTCATTACTTTAAAATAGGTACTGCGTGCCTGTTTGACTGATTTCTGCTTTTCCTGCTGTCTAGAATGCCAGTGTTTGAGACAATGGCTGGCTTATTTGGTTTTTAAATCTCAACATCTTAAGGGATATCAAACTCGAGTCACTTAAAGTTTGAGACAGTATCTTCAGAAGCTTTAAAAGGGACTTCAGACATCAGCAATGATTCGTGAAGATTTACTTCCTAAAAAAACCACCCTCAGAAAGCTTACGGGCACCAAGTTCAGTCAGATTTAACAGAAGTAGCTCGGGGTAGGGGACTTCTGTGGAAAATGGAGTTGAGACCTTTTAGCCAGCGAGTTTACAGTTGTGATGAGTGACTTCTAGTGTGCCTCAGCCAAGAAATCCTGAATATGTTGCGGGGGCACTTACAAGGCAGGATTCCCTCTGAAGGCTGAATCCAAATGTTACGACACTGCGCCGGTTGCAAGGTGCTCATTGCAGCCTCTGTGCCTGCAGACACACCCAGGGCTGGATTCACGCTCTCAGTCTGCTGCTTTCTGGTTGTGACAGAGCAGTTCTGCTTTTGGAGCTTCAACAGATACAGAAATGAGAGTGCTTTGCTGTGACACCGTGTATTGCATGCTGCGGATTCCGCAGAAAGCGGTTCGGATGTTTGTGCCTGTTGAGGTGCAGAGCTGCAGGCCTCCTGCTCTATCAGCCCTCAGTTTCCTGCCCCATCTGCCCTAGCTGCAGACTCAACTGAAATTGTATTTTAAACATTACTTCTTGAGCTGTGGTTTGCAGGAACAGGATGTGCTGGCATAACTGTGTATTCAGTTCTTCATGTGAAAGGAACGTGACTGCTGGTGTGCTAGCTTAAGATTTGCTAATAGCTGCTCAATTAACAAAATAGTAAAATGCAAGTGACTTTCTTCAATGAAGGTCAAACATGGGTGAAACTTGAGCGGTTAGATGTAGCTATATGTGAGCTTCATCACAAAAATAAACCCATTGTGAAGAAGGCAGATGGAGGAAATGTTCCAGGGAACAGTTCTGGCTGGGCAGGAAAAACATTTGTGGCTAAAGCGTTTGGTAGCTGTTATCATTCATCTCCCCAAGCTTACAGAACATGCTGCTGTGTGGTTTGAGCAGCAAAACCTGTTGAGTTCTGAGTACCCACTCCTTGTTAAGCTAGGCTAAATGTTAACACATCTAGCTAGAGATTGCCATTTTCTTACATGAGATTTGCTACAAGTGGCACTACGCTTTTGGTGCACTATTAATAAGAATCCAAGATTAACTTTGGTAACCTTTGAACTAGTGCCACATGATTTGCTGTTGTGAAGTGTAATGTCTGCACAACTGGAGGGTTTGGTTGTTGAAGGCCTTGTAGGCTATGTAGGAAGTCCATTGTGGATCAGCCGGCTGATCCTGCCATGCTCTCAACAGGAAGCTTTACTGTTTTATCTAGAGTGATCTTACAGATAAGCAACTAACTCCCAATTTATGATATGTATTATTTATTTTTTTTGTTCTGAAAAGTTTGCAAGAGTTGAACAGTCAAAGAGCACACCGAAAAGGGCAAGTAATTCCCCCCACACTTTGTATTGTAGAGGGATGGAAGTAGTTGAGTGATAAAATGCCTCTTGGAAGCCAGTGTTGAGCTCTGAAGTCTCTTCCCTAGTTGAGAAGGGTTACTGGCCATGAGTAGGCTCTGATCTCATGCTTACTGACTAGTGATCTAGTCTCTCACTGAGTCATTCCAGGCTGGGCAGAGCTGGAAGTCAGCTTCTAAATCCTGATAGAAGTGAATGAGGTGTCATGTTGACGATTAGTCCAAGCCCGATAATTAATCACTTGAAGTTTAGTATTACAAAAACCATCTTAGTTGGGAGAGTGGGAGGGAAAGTGGCCTTTTTTGTACCAGTCATACCCATTTAATGGGCTGATGCTTTACTGTGTTTTTAGCCATTAGAAAAAGCAATGCTGTATCAGGATTCATGAACTATTTTGCCTATGAATGAACTTATTTTGTGACTGTATGAATGGATAGGCCACTGAACTTGAATTGTGATCTGTCATATGTAATGTGTGCATTCAGGTATCTTGTCACTAGGACTTGAGCTGCTGTGGTTTAAGTAACATAGCCTTTGCTTGTAGAGAAGTGGGTTTAATCGGAGCTAATCTCATGAATACAGGAATCTTCAAACTAAGGTATAATAAAGTTTGGACTCCTCTTATTGTATTAGAATAAAGTGTTTCTCTTGAAGTTCATAAGTCTCCAGGTTTCTAGGTCAAAGTGTTTCTGCACAGAAAATCCACTTGAACAAGCATGAAGTCTTCAGCACAAGAGAGTAGTAGGATTCATAGGTCTCAGCTCAATGATGCTATTTAAGATCTTTTTAACTCTTTTCTGCCTTTGCCTTTTCCTTTCATATTTTCTAATGCTCAGTGTAGCAGTAGCCATAACGGCCTTCAGGGACCCTGTCTGTAGCTTAAATTGGTGGTTGTATTAGACTCCAAAGGTCCTTGAAGCATATCCCCCTTTGTTCTTTGGAACTGCATGAATCTGGTTGGAAGAGAGGTAAGTGAAAGACTGGGGAAGGTACCAGGAGAATCCTCTGGGTAATTAGTTTCTTCATGTGTAGCTACTTGCTACCATTTGCTGTAACAAAGCAGAACACTACACTTGTTTGTTTGGGTGATTTATTTATTTACTTTTGTGTGTGTAATTTGCTAGAGGTCTTAAACTGGGGGCAAAAGGTGGACAGATGGAAGCCATGGCTTGGGGGCTTTTTTTGGTGTCCTGGGTTTGGATCCTGTTGTGCTATGAAGGAACACTTGGAAGCATTTGAGATGCCTTCTCTCTTTTCCAAGGACAAGCCCTTTGGTGTTACATCTCTTCCTCTTCCTCCCTTGCTTATTATAACTTGGGAAGCTTTGCAGTGCTGATCGAAGTTAGATAGGCTTCGGTGGGACATGGGAGCTAGGGTTCTTAGGCAAACTCGGTCCTTGCTTCTTCTAATACGTTTTGGATACATGGAGGTGTTGTAAAGCAGTGTATTTAAGAGCTCCCAGCTTGCTTTATACAATGTTGCTCCTGTTGGTGAATTTTGGATGTCTTTGTACTTCCTCAGCAACAGTAGCTAGAAAGTGCTGAGTGTACAGGGGAACCAGGTAAATTACAGGACTGGTATTCAATGACTTATCTGTCGCTATATACCTGCTATGGGACTTTACAAACCAGGGAAGACCTTTACACCCCAGCTTCTATTGTATTCATCAGTAGATGAAGCAGTTAAGCCTGATAATGAGCAAAAGCTTGGTTTGGTACTTCTGGGCCTTCTGTGTTTAAACAGGGAGTTTAAAGAATGCGGTTGATAAACTAGTGTTTGCTTTGTTTTTACATCCTGGTGTAATCTTGCTTCCCCTTCTGAAGGCAGGCTTTTCACCTAATGTCAACGTTGTGCAGAAAACATCACTTACAGTGGATTCAGACTGTAGTGATCAAGAGCTACTATGAGTGCCTGATTTGAATTGGTAGTCATAATCCTGATTTTGAAACTTTAGTGTGACAGCATTAGGCTTGGAATGCTTGTCATATCAATGGTTCTAGAAGATGAAATGTGTTAGTTGAGTCCTTTTGGTTTTGACCTCGATTTGTTGCTTGAGACAAATGAGCAAGAAGGAGGTTGGTGAGGTGCACACAACAAAAGGAGCCCAAAGAAAGCTTTAGATCTGCCGCTTCTGCTATAAGAATCCTATGGGGGAAAAGTGCCTAATATCAGGGATTGGTCATCACTGAATCCTTGCTAATATCCTGTCCCCTTAACGCTTACTGGCAGTACCTTTTTTGGGCCCCCAAGGGGTTGCAGTGCTTTCCTTGGGGTAACTCTCCCTTGTCTGATTAATCACCCCTGAAGGTTAATTACCATTCTTGCTTTTCTCGTGAGGATTGCTCATAAGATGTCTTAATATGGACTCCTTTTTTGACAGGAAATGGCATCACTGCCTCTAGAGGAAACTTGTTTCAGTTGTTTTATGTATAATATCTGGTCTGAAGTGAAATCTTCCTTCACAGAGCTCACTCAAGTCCCTAGGTGGGTGCATGACAGGCGGCTGGTGAACTGAAACCGAGCTGTTCAAAGAGTTTCAGTCTTTGCTTCTTGCGAAGCTGGGCATGCAGGGGAACAGGCCCCTTCCTCACTTGCTGGGCTCCGCCTGTCCCTGTGGATCAATGGCCACTGCTTCCAGAGAAGCTCCCCTGGAAGAGGTGGCTCTGGCTCCCCTCCAGGTTAGGGAGGAGACTGACTAAAAGCTTCCTCTGCTGGGGCTGCGTCATCTCCTGGCCCCTTTCCTGGCTTGGGGCAGCTCAAACAACCTTATTTGGCTGGCTTCTTTCTTTTTTTTTCCTTTTTTTTTTTTCCCTTTCCTTTTCCCTTCTGAGCACGAGAGGGGCCTCCCTGAATTTGCACAATAAAGCTGTTATCTGTGCTTAATCGCTGCTCTGAGGACTACAATGGGGTCTGCTGGAAAAAAGAGCTCCAAAATCTCAACACTAACTCCTCGGGTCCCATCCCACATCTCCCTCCCGGGGTCGTGTTTGTCTGACTGTCTGCTAAAGGATTATCCTAGAAATCAGCTCACCTTGTGAGGAGTGTCTTTGCTGTTGCAGGCACACTATTGGAAAAGAGGAAATCCCTCCTTGCCCGGGAATAATCCAGGGCAATTAACTGATGTAAATTAAGAGCACTAGTAAGCATCCAGTTAATTGCTTGCTTTTCCCTAGGGGTGTTTCAGAACAGCAGGAATTTGCATAGTGCAGCCAATAATACTGCATCAAAGGAGTTTGTTTTTATGCAATCTGAAACTTCTAAAGCAGGCTGAAGTCTCTAGATTCGTGGAAGGCCACTCTTCCGGGCAAACCTCTTAGAAACAGCCACGGAAGTGTTACAAAGTGAAGCATTCCAGTATTTTGGAGTTCGTGGGCATAAAACCCACCCTTCTGACTCCAGTTGCTAATGCTGGCTCTTACTGGGATGTTTAAAGGATTGTGCAGTAAAGGCTTGTCAGAGATGTAGGAAGAGAAAGTTGCTGGCAGGCTTGGTCGTTATAAATGATGCAACAGTTTGGAGGCTTCAAACCTGAAATTGCAGAGGTTCGGGCCTTTTATTGACAAGAGGCAATTATAGCTGCAGCAACTGGGGGTACATGGATAGGTGACCTACTGCTGCTTCCTTCCTGTGCAGCTATGAAAGGATATCTTCACTTGTACTAATGTGTGATCCTTCAGTGGAGTACTGGGGCTGCTGGAGATTTCTGGCCTTTTGAACTCTTACTAAATGGGGAGAAATCACTCTTTGAAGAGGTTTTTAGTGGTATGACCCCTGCAAAGTGCTTTCCTAGTTGTTCCAACATCTCTGAAGCTGCAGTTGTCCTGAGGAACCTATTGAAAGATGCAAACTTTGGATGAAGGAATGATGTTTAGTTCTCATCCTGTTCCCAGGCTAAGAAATAGGAGCATTTGGCCTTGCTGGGTGTCTCTCCCTTTGGTCATTGCTGGCTGACAAGTGGTTACAGAGAAAGGCACAGGGGTGCTCCTAAAAGAGGAATGAATGAAAAAGCTCTGAATCTGATCCCCTCTGTAGAGAAACGTGCAATTAGGCAAGAATGAGAGGACTGGCAGAGAGAGGGAAGAGACTGGCTCCTCTCTCTGCCAGCAGTGGTTTTGGGTAGAGAAAAATAAAATCTCAGAAGAGATCAGGAAGAGGATAACTGAAGCAGTGAGTAAGAATGGCACGGTATGGGTGGTCCAGGCTGATCTAGGCTACCTTGCAAGTTTCTAGCTCTACTGGTCAACTTGTTTGTTTCATGGAAGAAGGCTACTCAGGAGAACAGACTTGACTGTAGTGGAGTGTGAATGCTGTGAAACGTGGGTATTTTTCCCTTTGTTTTGGGAGGGTAAGGGGTTATGTTCATGTCAAAGAATCTTGTATGCAGCGTATTAGAGAATCGCTATTTTACAGTTGTGCGCTTTCCTATAATCTCCAGGTATTTTTGAAACAAAAACGATGGCTTCTGCAGCCATGAGCCATTCCTGTCTGTATATCACTGATTTATCCTTTTCTCCATAGAAAGCCCTTATGACTCACAACCTTTTATTCTCTGGACTGGGAGACCTAGTTATGGTGTGGAAGTGACTAGGTACAGGAAAAATCTGCCATCATAGTCTGATCAATCACTTAGTCACACCATTTAATAAATGTATTTGGTTTTAAGTAACACAGGCTAATAAAGCATGGAATTCTGGGCTAAATCTTTCCTTGCCATACCATTTAAATTGTACTGAACTTGACTCTCCAGTATTAATTCTGTGCTTGGTTACAGTGCAAAAGATGAGCTGCCAGATGAATTATTAGGGTGAAGTGTCAGGGCTCTCAACTTCCCTCACCCCTGGAGGTGTGCCTTTTTGTTCATGATGTCTCTAAGAACAAGAAGGTCTAACTTTTCCACCCTCTGAACATACTTCTCTGGAATAGTGAAGTAAAAAGTAATCTATTTCCTCAAGACATTAAATGTCTTTTCAGGCCAGCTGCTGGATGGGCGAGACTGTTCTGGTTGCATTCTTTTCCTCTATTAAAATCCAGAACTTCATCTTCCTAAAATGTTTGCAATCCACAGGACTTCAGAATGGCAGCAGGTAGCTCTGGAGGCACTCTGTAAGAAGTAAGGCAGTTCTTCTGACAAATTCAAGCAATATCAAGTTGCCCAGTCAAAAAGTGATGATATAAAACTCGTGCAATACTTGTGGTCTAATACATCCTCTTGTATATAAACCATCCTATTAGTCCTATTAGTGTAACAACTTGCTGTCAACCTTGGTGCTTCAGTTGGAAATTATAGAGAAGGAGGGATTTTATGTATGTGTTAAAAGTAAGGGTTTCCTTACTGATCCATTAACCAGACACTTTAATGAATGGTTGGCTTGTATGCCATAGGCCTCTTGCTAACTTGCATATGAACAAGTCTTTGCATAGACTTTAGAAATGCTCCTTCCCTGTGTGCAGGAGTTGATCAATGGTGTGACAAGGGGTAATGGGTACAAATTACTTCTGAGGATATTCTGTCTCACACAAGAGGAAAACTTCACAATGAGAACAACAATCAGTCATTGGAATAATCTTCCCAGGGAAGTGGTAGATTCCCCAGTGTTGGTTAAGGGGCTGGGCTGTCTTGTCTAGACTGTGTTTTATGCCAAGAAAGGTTGAACCAGGTGACCCTTGAGGTCCCTTCCAACCTGGTATTCTATAAGTATCTTGAATATTGTGTGAATAATCTTGTTGCTCTCCAGCCACTCTCCCAACTTGTGTTCAAGTCTGAAGTGTTACTGTGTCCCAGGTGCAGAATCCTGCATTTGTTGCTCTAAATTTCATGCTGTTGATGATTGCTCAGTGCTCCAGTCTATCTAGATCCCTCTGCAAGGCCTCATGCTCCTCAAGAGAGTCAACAGTATGTCCCAGTTGGATATAAGCAGCAAACTTTATGATGGCGCATTCAACTTGTGCATCCAGATCACTGATTAAAACACTGAACAGAACTGGTGCTAGGATTGAGCCCTCAGGAACCCCCTAGGCGACCGGTTGCCAGCCAGATGTAACCTTGTTCACTGCAACTCTTTGAGCCCTGCTGTCCAGCCAGTTCTTCACCCAGTGCATTGTGACCCTCCGCATCTCATAGTTGGACAACTGCTCCAGAAGGATGCTGTGAGGGACACTATCAAAAGCCTTATTAAAATCCAGGAAAACTACATCCATTGCATCCCCTTCATCCATTAGGTGGGTGACCTCGTTGTAGAAGAATATCAAATTAGTTAGGATGTTCCCTTTGTGAACCTATGCTGATTGTGCCTGACAATTGCATTGTCCTTTAAACACCTTTCAGTTGAGCCCAATTACTTGGTTAATCTAGTTATTATGTGACTACTAAAACAGATCTTCTAGTAACTATATCACAAGGAACTAAAATTGCCTGGAAAGCTGGAGGAATTGAAAGAAACTTGCTTGTATTGCAGCTTATAATGGAGACAATAGAATACTTGGTGTCTAAGCAATAACAATGTGCAAAATCTGGACAGTGGTGTGGTGTATGTGTGGCTTTTGTTGTAGGTGTTTTTTTATATTGTTCTTTAGTAATGGCACTAAATTATGTTACCCTTCACATTCATATGTTCCATTAAGTTTTGACAGCATTCATTAATGGAGGCATTGGACAGCCTGCATTAGAAAGGTGTTGCTTTTCTAGTATACTGTTTGTAACTACTGCATGTTATATACCAAGTGTTAAGATTACTCGGTGCTTTGTGAGACAAGATCAAAGCTTAAGCATGGATAACTATTTTTCCAAGATCTGTTTATTTCATTTGCCTCTATATATGTATCTATGTATTAAAGAAACTTAAAATCACCTTTGAAGAAGTAGACTAATTCGCTTCATTTATTTTATTGGGTAGATAATCAGAACTTCAGCTGAGATGTATTGAATCCAGTTGAATTCAGTGCTTTGTGGCTGCAGTTATCCTCAGTGAAAAATCAGGGTCTGAGCTTACCTCAAGCAAGAAACCTTACTTCTGTTTCTGAAAACATGCTGTGGAAGCAACTGGATTTCTGTTGCAGTATCTGTGTTTTTCACCAAGGAGCAATCAACATGTGAATTTGCTTGCATTAGTGGAATACAGGAAGCAGACAGTAATAAAATGATTATGTTCTAGGCAATATCCACCATCTACAGAACCAGAAGGTGTTGTGTGAATGAGCTGTTCCACATGACTGCTCATTTTGTGAGTTCCTTCAGAAACCATAGTTACTATGGTTTGAATAATGGGGTCAAAAAGGCTAGTATTACTTATAATACCTGAAAGCTCCAAGCCCATGGTTGGAAAGGTGGTGGGATTTGAAAGCATTCTTATCCAGCGCCTTAAAGCACTTTATCACTAAACCAAGACAATACTTGAATAAGCCATGTGTCTTACCCTCCAGCCTGCAGCTCTGTTGTGCTGCTTTTATATGAGCTGAGCTGTAACTTATTCTTTCCCAGAATACTGAGATGATGTGATTTCTTACGGCTGTAGCATTAGTCCTTTGCTCCAAAAAACCCAAACAAGGACCCTCTGTTACCTGCACATGGTGTTCAAAAAAGCCAAAAGTGAAAAATGGTGAGATTTTTTTTCTTGCTTAAAACACTGAACTGCACCTCACACTCAATGTATTCTGACCAGCAATAAACTGGGAAGCTGGAAAAGTTCTAGCTGAACACTCAGAATTTTCTTACTCTTCTTTTAATAACTTGCTGCTGCAAGTGTTTTAGCCTGTGTGAAATCTATGGACACCAATGTCTTCTGCACTGATGGGCACAACGTATACCTAGGATGTTGTGGTAATAGCGGTGAATGCGGAAGTGAGTTAAAGTTTAAAAAAACCCCCAAGTTGTGTTTTGTTTTCTTTATCTTGCTCTGTGGTTTGTTACTAACATCTTAAATTGAAGGTTGACTGCAAGCTGCAGTGCAGTGTGTTATGCTCAATTTGAATACCGTTTTGTACACCCAAGAGAACAGGGTAGAGATCTTTTTCAAATGAGGATATATGTCAGCATCTTCGCTTTTGAGAACGTATTACCGTCTCTTGAATAGCAAAAGATGGAGCAAATAGGACTAAATCCACACTAAACCAGTGAGCTTCCAGATCACTGAAAGATCAGAACGATCAACCGATGATGAAATGTCCTGAGCAGTACTTGCTTCTGCCTCATACACAGGAAATAACTACACTATCTTAGCATTTGTCAGAACAAACACTAAGTAATCAGAATCTGTTTAAAAATCTGCCAGAAGGCTGTCCTGCTCCTTTGCTGCTTCAGTTCTGACAAACTTCATATAAAGGCTTTGTTGCTTGCTGCGTACTTGGTTCACCTCTGTGCAGCCTTTTCTGCTGCTAAGCACCAACTCAGCCATGGGAGAAGTGGTTGGTCACTTCCTCTAAGCTTTGAAAGTGTCTTTCATACATACTGCAAGGTAGCCGGTTGCTGTTTCTTCTTTTTATATAGAACCCCTCAAATTTGTCTACTGATAGGAAATTTAAGATTCCAAATTTAAGATTCACTGCATAATAGCTTGCTTCTCAGTGAGCTGGTTCCCTCACTTTGATAGAAGGGTGCATGTTCTGAGACTCTTTCCTTGGTGTCTTGAGACTGTGTGCTGCACTGCCCTGTCCTTTCAAATGTTTCCTTGTCTCTTTGCAAGTGACTATGTGCAAATGTTTTGGTCTCGGAACTGGCATAGAGGACTTCCCAGTGAAATGTTTTTACAGTATTCTAATGACAGCTTTGATTTGGCAGTGTTTGGAAGGATTGGAAAATAATTTGTATCTGGGGGGATTCGGACAGTCTTGTAAATCAAATAATATTGATCTGCCATTCCCTGTTTTGCATGGGTTATTAGATGCATTAACGTGGACCTATTGGTTTTCACAAGCCTGTGCAAGAGTAGCTTGCTGCTCTTCCTGCTCCTAGTGTTCTGGAGGTGTGCAGTTGGGGATGAGTTACCTACATGCAGGAATGTTGAAGAAACCCCAGGCTTTGATCAAAGTTGAAATAATGCCTACAAATCCTATGCTGCTGTTCCTTAACATATGGGAAAGAACCTGAGAACATAACAAAAATCAACCCTACACAGGAGGTCTGAATGAGAGCAAAGCTGTCAAGTTGACTTCTGAATGTTCTTTGCAGAAAGCTGCTTTGCAGACTCCCTGCCTCTCCTTAGTCTAGTAAGTTTTACTGTTTGCTTTTGTAAGTTATACTTGTATGTATGTTGACTTACATAGGAGATACACTGAGCATCTGGCTATTTCTCTTCTTGCTACTCAGTTGTGGTTTTCAGTTTTGACTTTCAGCTTCAGGAAGACCATTAACAGTTTGGCTTATCTGTATGTTTGGCTGCAGAAAGATAGCCCATAGTATCTCTGTTTGTAGAGGACGTTTAAAGGATCTGAATATTGAAACTGCGAATCAAGGAAGGAAATTTTTCCTGCTGTCTTGATACAAGAAGTCAGTTTCTGCCATGAACATTATAAGTGTTTGAGCAAATGCAGGGTAGTTCCCCAACAGCCTCTGCAGTCTGGTAGAGTTATTGAACAAGTTAAGCTGGGAGAACCCCAGAGGTCATCTGGTCCAACCATGCTCAGAACAAGGCCAGTTTCAAAGTTGGATCACTTTCTAAGTTAGACTGGATTGTTCAGGGTCTTGCTTTTGGTACAGTGGGACAATAGTATTTGACAAAAGTAACTTGGAAAGTAGTGGAACTTGGGAATATCATGTAGATGCCTGGAAGTTTGAACTCATCTTTTGGTGTGCAGAGATATGGAGAAAGTAAGAGCTGGTCAAATGTAATGATGAAAAAAATCCCTAATGATAGAAAACAAACCCTTTTTCTTAATACTTAATACAAAGCCCAGTTACTTTTGAGCTATCTTACCTGTTGTGTTTGCTAGTACAGTTGATCTGTGCGGGGTATCTCTGGGTATGTCCAGGCAGTGTTCTGAAGACACTTTCCTGCATGAAGCTAGTGTAGGCCAGAAAGCAGTGTCAGCTCGGTTGCATGTTTGAGAGCTTTGATGGTTTGCTGCAACCGTAAAGTTTTGCTCCCATCAATGTGTTTGTCTTGCACTGCCCTGAATAGTTCAACTTGATAGTGCATCAGTTCTGTTCTGCAGAATTGCGTTAATGGTGTGTGCACATGTGGCTTGACGAAGGGTAAATCTCACCAAGGGGCTCTATATCAGAACTACTGCAAAGGTTAAAGCAGGAATGGCTTGGGAGCAAAGGTTGCTCAGTAGCTTGGCCCATCCTGTCCTGTTGTACCCCAAAAGCCACCTTACCCTTCCCTCTTCCTGTAATCTGTGCCAGCAGTAATGCCCCCATGTAAAAGTAGTGAATGGGACTGATGAAATGGTTCTGTTGGAAAAACGACAGATGAGTTATTCTCTGCCTGATTCATTCTTTGGTCCTGCTTGTGGTGTAGTCATGGAGCACTAATACAAGGCCAAAAAAGGCAGTGGGAGGATGCAGGGTGTTTGGGATGGGTTGTCCTGGTGATGGAACCTCACCCTGTGGGTGCTGGCTCTGCCCCTTGCAGCTCCAGAGCAGCCCTGTGCCCGCTGGGAGCCTTGTGGGATGCTGGGTCCTGTATTAGGAAAGCTCAAGTGCTTGTACTAGATGGAGCTTAAAATAGCAAAAGGTACTTCTACAATCACAAGCTGGTCTTTTATAAACCTTGTGCAGTCCCAAGAGAGCTGTTTAAAACCTAAAATAGGTTGGTGGTGAGGAAAGCAAATGTGGGTGGGGAAACTGAATATTAAAAAGAAGTGCCGAATAGAGCCATTTCGGGGAAATCCTGTGTTTTGGGGAACCATGACCTAAATAGATAGGAAAAGCAGCCAGACTAAATGAGACCCTGTTCTGAAAGGAAGTTGCAAGATTTGTGTAATACACTAGAAATGATAAACCTGAGAATCACAGGATGATGAAACAGCTTTACCTCACTCTTGACTGTGCCTGCAGTTAAATTTGGAGGGATGGCTCATAGTCTGGGCAGTCAGATCCCACAGTAAGGCTGTGTTCTAGCTCCTAGAAGTCTGGCTATTGTTCAGATATTCAGTGAGTGCTGTGAGCTGGCCAAGAACTTGATGTGCCACACCCAGGCAGTGCTGTGGATGTCTGAAACAGGCAGCCTTCTGTTCAGCTGCCCCTCACTGCAGTGAGCTGAGATGTGGGGTGTCTCCTGGTTGAAGAACAGAGAAGCATGTGAAACAGATAAGCGTGCTTCCGACTTGTTCATCCAAACATGAGAATCCTTTGGAAGGAAGAGCTCGGTCACAGCAGTTATCTCCATGCTGCCTTTCTTGTGGAAAGTCTCTTGAATGATAAGCAGAGCATCAGAGCTTTTTACTCATTTGCCCTCAACTCCAAGTTACCTTTGAGACAATTCTTAATTGCAGGTGACTTTAGAGACCTTTACATAGGGAATGAGTATTTAGTCTATTAGCTCATGAATGTCAAGTATTTACTGTACATGTGGTGACTCTGTGCAGCTCACATTTGTCTTGTTAGCATCCTGTCTTGATGTTGTTTTGAGCCCCTTCCAGCAAAATAGCTGCTTATAATTTTGGCAGACATCCCCTGGATGCTAGGTTTGGGAAGTGTATGGGCTGTCTGGAAATGTGCCTCGGCTACCCGTCTTGTCTGCTTAACCCCTTGAACTGGGTCTTTGAAGCCGTTAAATGGTACGGGGAAATCCCTACTTTTGGAATGGAGCTTGGGAGGGAAAAACTAGACTAAGGTGAGTTTAGGGGTGAGGAGAAAAGTTGCCTTCTAAGAGTCTTCTCAGATGCTTTCAGTGGTGGTGGTGAGTGCTGGAACTGTTTTGCTGGTTAAGTTACTGCAGTAGCAGTCAGGATAATAGCATTAGTGTAAGGTGTACAACTTGGGGGGGGTGGTGGTGGTGGACACAAAATACTTATTTGTAACCTGTGAATAGGATTGGTTAGGAGGGGCACACAGTAGCTGTGAGGAATGTCACCCATACCACTGCTGGCATTTCAAACATGCCATGCTTCCTGCCCTGCTGACTGCCTTTTATTTGAAGAGCTTTAGCTAGGGATGTGGTTAAGCTCAGACATGTGAAGTACAACTCCTCACCCTACTATTAGTGCGCAGAGGCCATAATAGGCATATGCTATTTCTGCAGAAAATAGCATCTTCTAACAGGCATATAAAAAAGGGTGTTAACAAAATAAACCCCCCCCCAAAACAAAAGCCGAAGCTGCTCAGAATATAGAAGTTAAATGGTGGCAACTGCATATGGCTAGATCTTGCTTCAAGTTTTACCACCTGATCCAGATGGCGTGGAAAAGCGGTCAGGGTTTTCCCCCATGATTCTTTTTAATCTCCTGAGTTTTGGCTAGTAAAGGATGTTCTCTAAGTAGCTCAAACAACAGGGACAAAAATAGTTATTCTAAAGGCCTCTTCAAACTAGCAATATTAATGGCCTGGAACAGCTACAGGAAAGCAAAGGGAGGTGCATGAGGAATCTATTTATGAGAAAGGAAATGGTAAAAATAGAGGAATTGATCCATTGCACAAGGTTGTGACTAAGTTGTGTAATAAATGGCATACAAGTATCTGGATTTCACTGTAAATGTGGGGATCCGCCCATGGTTTCTTTTACTGGCTTGGTCCTCTCATCTTGCTGGTCCTTTTGTCAAACTGAAACTTGTTTGCACTCTGGACAGGGTGGCAAGCTGCTAGCCGCCATAGTGTTGAAACACTACCAGTAGGATGTGACTACTTGCTATCTGCTTGGTTGAAAAGGAAGGAATTGCATTTAAGTAGCTTAAACTTGGAAACATGTCACTAATGGTTTCGGAAGCCATGCTGTGTAGGGGGTAGGGGAATTCCTCCTTTTAATTGCTTTGAATGAATAACTTCAGCAATCTTCTTATAAAGTATGACTTTCATTCCTGAAAACGTTGCCTGCCCAAATCAGATGACTGAATTGGGTAAATGATGCCTCCAGAGATCTAAAATGCTAAGTTCTCTGGCCTATTACGAAGCGCTGGCAGAACTTTAGCTTTGTGTGGCTCTGTGTTCTTGCATTACTAGTGTGTGCTCCCTAATGCTAACTCAAGAAGACAGCAGAAGACAATGACAGCAAGTGTCTTCAAAGAAATAGATTTTATTTATTTATTTATTGGTGGTAACTTTCCTGTTTACCACTGGCTGTATGGAATAACTTTATTTTCCTTATCACTGGGAGATGAGCAGTGCAAATTCATCTCAGAATAGCTTCCTGTGTTAAGAGCCAAACAAATAGATATATGGGGCTCTGATACTACAGTATGACAAGGCTTATACTAGGAATATATAACTTGTTTTCCTCTTTGACGCTGACTGCTTTAGCATTATTAGTTTGCTGATGACACCAAGCTGTGTGGTTCGGTTGATACGCTGGAGGGAAGGAATGCCATCCAGAGGGACCTTGAC
>WYDI02002936.1:0-18985 GCA_009867235.2 Psittacus erithacus | reverse complement strand
AGCTCTTCCCTGTGAGGGTGCTGAGGCGCTGGCACAGGCTGCCCAGAGAAGCCGTGGCTGCCCCATCCCTGGCAGTGTTCAAGGCCACATTGGACACAGGGGCTTGGAGCAAGCTGCTCTAGTGGAAGGTGTCCCTGCCCGTGGCAGAAGGTTGGAACTGGATGAGCTTTAAGGGCCCTTCCAACCCAAACCATTGTATGATTAGAAAGAATTGGTTCGGCATTCTCTGATGTCCTTGGGCTCCAGCCTTCATTAAACTTGTTGGGAGCTGTGTTGGGCTTTTGACCCATTCCACTTCAACCTGAAATACCTGCAATCTCGAACTACTAAGGGACTTCATGAGATCAAGGTTTTACTCTCTGCAAGATCCAAGGTTATTTTAAAGCATTCTTTCAGGAGAAAGGTCCTTCAGTAAAGAATAAATGTAAATTTAGATTTTTGAGGACAACTAACATGCAACATTAGATACTAATATAATCACTTATCTTCTGATATGTAAACAGAGAGAGTAACCTCTTAGACTCACAGAAGCCCAGGTTGGAAGGGACCTCAAGGATCACCTGGTCCAACCTATACTGGCAAAGCATGACCTAGACTAGATGGCACAGCACCCTGTCTAGCCAGATCTTAACAATGCCCAGTGTTGAGAAGCCCACCACTTCCATGGGAAGATTATTCCAATGGCTGTTTTTTCTCACAGTGAATAATTTCCTTGTTGTATCCAACTGGAAGCTGCTCAGGAGTATCTTTTGGCCATAACTTATCAAACAAATTGGTCTCACATTATATAACAGTACCTGAAAGGTACCTCATGCCCCAAAGAGCTTATAGTCCAAGGTAAGCAGCTACCAGTGAATACAACATCTGGAAAAGCAGAAGGTAGTAGTGAAATTATAATCAGAAAAATAAGATGATGAGTCATAGCTCATCAGCTCATAATCCAGAATATAAAATGCTATCTAACACTGTCAGTATCAGGCAGTTCATCGTGTACAGTCTGCATTGTGCTTAAAGTCCAGCAAATGTGGACAACTGTGGGCTGTGGGAATTTTCATCTGTTGCTATTGTTGAATGAAATTTTAGTCATCAAAGGAAAAGGAAAAGAAAAGATCTTAAATGTTCTTCCATGACACAGAGGAGACAGGGGGAACCTATGCTGGTTGGAGCCCAGATCACTTTATGTTTAAAGGACTGTAACGATCATCACAGCAGAGTGTGGCACACTGATACCAAGTAATTGCAAGAGGGAATCTGATTTATTCTGCACTCATTTTAAGTTTCTTAGAGTTAGGCCCAGGCAGATCACATCACTTGTTTCTGGACTACTGCTGAAGAATTTTAATGTGGAAAATCTCCATATCCCAGTAGGGATGTTGAGGTTTCCTGGGTATCACTAAATAAGAAAAATCGAAATGAAGTCCTTTCTATAAGAGAACCTAATATAGCTGTCAAGGAGGTGTCTCCTGTACCACAAACTCTTTATCTGGCAAATATTAAGGTATGGAAATGCACAGTAGTTTACATAAACAAAGCTGTGAAAGACATAACTGCTCAGGAGTGTGCTGAACTGTCACAGGTGATGAGATGTCACAGGGAATGGTCCAGCACTTTGCAGGGTCTCAGTCTTGCAAGTGGGAGATGGGCTCTGGCTGAGACAGCGAGCTAAGAGGTAAAAGGACTATAGAACGAGGTGAGCTGAGCAGACTGTGTAGTATCAAGGAGGACAAAATGTACAACAGATTGTTTGCAAAGACCTTGGAAAGGCAGGATGGAAATCTCGTGTTGCTTAGAAAGAGCAAAAGTTAGAGGCTAAGTCTAAATGAGAGGAGAATTGAGGCTGTCAGGTTGAAGGATGAAAGTTTGTGGGTTTTAGTAATTAAGTGCCTGCAGATGTCAGATGTGCACTTGTGCCTGTAACAAGTGAGGAGGAGCAAACTCCCTCGAGGGGGGCATCTGGGCCAGCAGACACTGATCCACATGTTGGCATTTAGAAGAAAGAGCGGATGGTCATGGCTACAGGTTTCTACAGAAGATGGAAACAGTCATCTGCCAACCAGACTTCTTGTCTCAGGAGGCTCAGCACTTGTTGAGGCTTGAATCAGTGACACTGGTGGAATCCATCCAGACTTTAAATGATTGCCCATTGCTGCTCATCCACTTGGGCTGATACAGCTAAGTATCAAGTGACTTTGAATGCATAAAGAGTAACTACAAGCCTCAAGGAGAGAGCATGAGGGCCCAAGGTTCTTCTCTTTAGGCATGTCAATCAAGAGGAGAACTAGGTTTCTGGCTGTAGAGCTGGTGTTTCAGGCAGGACTTTAGCTCTAATTACTATGGGATCCTCCTGGAGGAAAAAGGACTTCTGAGGAGAAGTGAGATCCGTCTGATAAACTCAGGCAGCAAAAGCGTCTGTGCCAGCTGGCTTGCTGATCAAACAAGAAGAGATCCAAATGTGTGGGAGGGCAATGACCACAGACTGATGAGGAGTAGAGGTGTAGGGAAGCTCCTATGGGCAGCCTCATGTCATGGGTCACACTTTTGACTTAAAAAAGACTAATGATGGATCCATCTTGGATGCCTGTACATGAATCCGTGCAGCATGGGAAACAACAGGAGTTACTAGGCCACAAGCTGAAGAGCTATAACCTCACAAATGGGGAGAAGGGGGTGGTGGGATGGTAGGTGTTATGGCTGGAGAACTGAAATGAGTGGATAACACCTTCCTAAAAGAAGAGGCAGAAAGGCAAGGAAAAAATGTCACACCCTCTTCAATATGAAAACTAGATTGAATGCACAGAGCTTTGCCACAGAATTTATGACAAGGTGATTAGGAGCTTATGGGAAAGAATCAGAGGAAAGACCAGCAGTGGTGATATCATGGAGGACACCTGCTCCAGATCACCTGATCACAAAGGGAGAGTAGATAAAACTTTCTTTAGACACATGGAAAAAGCATCCCTGGTCCTAGTCAATTATCCTGACATTGGCTAGAAAGGTAAGCTGGATCCACTTGAAATGTAGGAGGCTTTCAGAAAGCAGAAATCTGACTGGGGAGACACTGCTGGGTGTTCTTGTCACCAAAAAGAATGAGCACACTAATGGACATGAATATTGATGCCAGCTTTGGCAAAACCATCCATGTTTAGGTAAGCAAGCAAGACAAATGGCAGAATCACAACTCTGGACTTCAGTATAGGCGATTTGGGCTTGTTTGGGCAGTTAGTTAGCAGAAACCCATGGGGGACTGTCCTGAATTTCAGAGGGGACCAGAACCAACAGTACACACTGAATAGAAAGTAGTTTCGCAGAAAAGGACCTTTGTGGTGGATGACACATTGGGTGTGAGTCAATGGTGTGTTCTTGTATTGAAGAAAACCATTAGCATATTGAGCAGCATTAACAATAACATTGTCAGCAGGTAGAGGGAGGTTCGCTCCATTCAATACTTGAAGGACCTCTTTTGGAACTGTGTGTCCTGTTTGGGGCTCTGTAATACAAGAAACACATGGACATGCTGGAATGATTCCAGTGGAGGTCACACAGAAGTTTAGATGGCTGGGGGACATGAGATGCAAGAAGATCTCAAAAGAATTCAGTTTGTTCAGCCTTAAAAAGATAAGGTAAAAGGGGTATCTTACAGCCCTGTGAAAGCACTTAATAGGAAGGTTTATAGAATATAAAGGTTCTTAGAGATGTTCAGCATTAGGATCAGAGCCTATGGAAACAAATTTCAAGATGGGCAGTTATGATTGGGTATAAAGAAAAAATTTTGCACCATGAAGATAGTGAAATATTGGAAAAGGGCCCAGAACTGTTGTGGAATCACCAACCTCTCAGATATTTAAAGCTCAGTCAGATCTGAGCAACCTGACCTAACTTCAAAGTGTTCTATAATTGCATGAACCTGAACTAAAACTGTTTAGAAATACAGAAACTGATAGAAATGCACGGAATTTTTAGTCCACAAACACTGCCTGCAAGCAATCACTGCCTACGGTAAAAGCAATTCAGAAGGTTTTGTCTTTCCAAATTGAGTTTGCTGGCATCCTTCTGATTCAGCTATTAACTATGAGAACAGTCTCACTCTTTCACTTCAGAAGGAAAAAGGATGCATCATACTCTTGTAAATATGAAATATTTCTAATGATTTAAAAAGGAGTGCGAGCTTGTTTAAATAAACCTGTTAAACATAAAGCTGAGGAGTCTGTATTGCAGGTTTTTGATTGGTCTCTGATAAAAGATTGGATTATGAATTGAACAAAATCACTTAGAAACTGCTACAAGAGACTGTGTTAATTTTCCGAGGAAAAGAAGTGACTCAGTTTGGAAGGAAGCATATGGAGGTTATTGATGATAGTAGCATAAATGTGTATGAGAATCGGTATTGTTGAGAGATGGAAACTAGTGGGAAATGTAGAGACAAACGAAAACAGCCCATGGAGCAAGTGCTGAGGACCAGCACAAGCTAAGACAGTGTCAGGTGCCTTGCTTAGAGAAATTGAAGAAGGTGTAATAGATTTTGCCAGTTTTGGAAAGTTTAAAGCACCATCATTGCACTTGGCTGTAGGCAGTGCAGTGTTAAGGTTGTGCCCTGTAAAGATGTACATAGAGCTGTGACACAAGTTGAATCAACTTCCAGAAATTACATTGGATATATAAAACTTTTAAGATGGATGCTACTGCAGAAGTCATTCTGTTGATAGAAGCATTCTGCAAACTTTAACAGAAGAGCTACAGGTATTAGAAGGGTAACCCAGCTAAATGTGACGGAAAGCGTGTATCCCTTAGAGGCATATGTATCTTAACTGTACGTGTAAATACAAATAGGAAAAAATGTAGTATTAGTGTAGAGGAAAATGATATAGGGATGAAAGTGCAACTTATTGATGTTCTCAATAAAACTACCTTTGTTGAAGCCTAGAATTGAGAAGAGTTTTAAGAGGTGTATTCCTGAGAACAGGTAGGCTGGTAGTATGACAAATGCAGCTAAAAAAGGCTCACCTTCATGCTGTGTGGAGATTTGCCCTTATATAAAAAGTGAGAGTTAAGAGATACTTTGGCTTTTTTGCACTAAGAATGGCAGGCCAAAGCTGAAAGGGAAAGGTGCACTGGTTATTGTAAAGGGAGGAAAACCTGTGCCTCACTAAAAGAATTAAAAATACTACTCCTGTGTTTGATGTATTATGTTTAGGAAGGCATCCCTGGTAGTCAAGGCCAGGTTGGATGGGGTTTTGATCATGTGCCAAGAATCCTAGAATAATAGAATCATTAAATGGTTTGGGTTGGAAGGGCCCTTAAAGCTCATCCAGTTCCAATCCCCTGCCACAGACAGGGACGCCTTCCACTAGAACTGGTTGCTTTAATTCCCATCCAACCTGGCCTTGAACACTGCCAGGGATGGGGCAGCCACAGCTTCTCTGGCATTGAGTGTTTCCTGAATAGAGCTCCTAATATCATCTCCTGATGATTCGACTGTCTGTGAGAAAGCATTATAGCCTTTCACATCCTCTTCGTACCTGGACTTTGAACTTTTGGGCAGATAGGCCATGGAAGCCCATGACCTCACAGCTCCCAGTTCTCATATGACATGCATAGACAGCTATTAGTGCCATAACTATCCAAACATATGATGCTGTTCTCCTAACGTGAACAGGGAAGAAAAATGGATCAGAGAATAGGACAGAAAAATCTCTTGTATCCCTTGTTTATTTTCTCTTTAACTACATTCTATGGCAGGAGTTGAGTTTTTGTGTATAGCATCTCATTCATTGAGGCATTGCTGAGACATAGATATTAACAAGAGTGATTCCAGCACAGCAGATCTTTCAACATTGTATTAAGGTAGGAACAGTCAAATACAGTACAACTTATGACCACATATAGTTTGCACTGCACTAAGGAAGATCATCTTTTTCTCCTAAGTCATAGAGAATGTCTCTCCTTAATACTCTGATTCATTTTCCAGCCTAATATCCTGGCTTTTAGTCAGCTTGGTTATACATGGTCCATTGCTGTTTATGAGTGACTTATATTTAAGCCACCTACCACATTTATCGTTGGAGTAAACTACCCATTTAGCTTTTAAGGATTGTGTGACTAAGGGAAAGAACCCCTTTTTCAAGAAGTAAGGTATAAAAATGCCTCTAGACCACAGTCCTCAAGGCAATAAATCAGAACCACAAACCACAAGAAATCTGATATATCCCCTTGATCCTAAAGCGTACACTGAGGACTGATGCTTCCATATATGCAACTATTTTCCTGGATTTTTGCTGAAAAGATTATAAAGATAGCAGGGAAACTGTAAACTGCATTCCTCAATGTCACCATATGTAATCCTTCAAGTGCTCATGTTAGGAGTTCATTCATCCATTACAAGTCCTCCCCACCCATGTAGGAAAAGGCAGAATCACATACTAAATGTGTAAATAAAACAGAAATCAGAAATCCATGTTTCCTGCCCTGACTGAATCAGTTCATGTTCCCACTTTCACTTGCACAACAAGAGGTCTGTGGTTAGAGAGGGTAATTGGGTCTGTTGCCCAAAACACAGTTCAGAGGAAACAGGAAGATAGTCAACTCTTACACATCCAGAAAGATTACTACTGCTGGATCCTTTGGATATGATGCATCCCCTTCCTTCTCCCACAACTGCTCAGCCTCAACTTCTTATATATGAGCCTTTTATATTGTGCAATGTCTGAAAGTAGTCTCAGCCTTAGTAGGGCCATGTCTTACTAAATGAAGTGCTTGGTATGCTTAATGCTCCATCAGTTGAAATGCACTTGAATGTATAGATGTCCAGATAATGTTCAAATGCTCTAGAGGTCACATAGCATTATATCTAGGATGAAATACAAAACGGAACTGCCAATTCACATCTGACACTCAGCCTGGGATATTTTAGAGTGTCCGTCTTTCAAAAAACAATAGTATATCCACCCATTTCCTCAATTTTAGATCCTTGTAAGCCCGTCAAGTTGGACACACAAAAGAGCCTTTTTTTCCAGTATATTGGCCAGTGTATTGCAATCTGTATCCAGTTTACTGCAGCTGCCGTAAAAGTGGTCTATTATGTTGGCTTGTCTGAATAGAGCTTCGCTATATAAAGCCATGGATATTGTGCTAGCAAAAGGTTTCTTGATTGCATGAAGAATAGAGCGGTCAAAGAGCAGAATCTTTAAATAATAGATACCAAGAAATGACTCAAGAGCAGTGATGAATATACTGGACCTTTAATGTGTAAGAAGGGAATAATGTTGAGCCTGTTCTAAGAGTTGTGATGTCATGGTTAAAGTATTTAGACGAGAAAGAGAAATGTTACGAAAAAGCTTCAGAACAGGTTTGTGTTGCTGGACCAGACAGAAATGAGAGGAGAAACCTTTACATTGTGCTAATTCCATTTTAAAAAGCTGCAGAAATTTTGTCATTGATCTTAGTGGAATGGAATATGACTGCGTGAAAGAGAATGGCTGTGAATTGCTTTTAGGGAGGTATTGTTTCATGGGAATAAACAAGACATTATAAGGATTTTAAGTCAGCTTTTATTGTCTAGGAATATCCAAGAATCTTAGTGCTTAAGAAGGAGCTCTTCACTGGCTGAGCTTTCCTCCATCCTGTTTGACTGCTTAAGTCCATACCAGAGCCAGAACAAGACCAAGGCAATATTAACTCACATTTGAGATCCCCCATTCAAAGGTTTTAGTAGGTTGAACAGTAGTGCACATACCTTTTTCTAGCTTTGTGCCCACAAGATAACTTTCACTCTTGCAAAGGATTTTGATCTACTTCTTATACCCTCTCTTGCCACCCTACAAATAAAAACCCTCACAAGTTTACCAAACTTAGAAAACTTTCGAGACACATTCAGTAACACATATGAAACAGAGTCTATCTATACTTTGAGTATGGCCTAGTTTTTAGCCTGGAGCTTGCCTTTGGTGAAGTCTATTGACATGTTGTCCCTGTGTTTCAGACCTAGACAAATCTCAGCATATGCTCATATTTGAGATATATGTATTTCTTTTGCAGACATTTAGGGTGTGACAGAGCTCCAACTTAAAACATCCTCCTATTGCTGCTTGTAGGGTATCATTAGAGGCTTCATTTAGCCTGGCATATAGGGATCTCACGCTGTTTGTGATACTCTTGAGAGTCTCATTTGGCTTTCAACTACTCCAGCTAACATAACACTTCTACAAGGCCTGTGGCATGTCCACAAATCCTTGGTGTATACACTAGGACATGTTGTATGGCATGAGAAATCTTGAGCAACCTAATTCAGCTCTATGTCTTCACTGAGTACAGGGAGCTTAAATTCCCCATACAGCAGTAAAAACTTCCAATCAAGTGTCGTACTCTGCTACTGAATTTTAGTGCTGAAGTTGGATGAGGTGAATTCCCTGCTTTGTCTCCAATGTTGTGCTTGTAGGTCAGGTCTTAATTCAAACACAGCACATACAAGCCAAAACTGGCTTCTATGTAGCCATTTGTAGCTCTGGATAACAGTCATTATAAGGATATCATTATAGAATGACTGAAATTTGCCAGATGTTACTTTATTTTTTGCTCTTCAGTTAACTGATGTGATCAGAGGCTGATGCCTGAATGCAAAGAGCCTGTCACTATGGAGTCAGAGGTTGGAGGGACAGGGCAGCTAGCAAATACAATTTATCTAGCCTTTTTAGTAATTGGAAGCATAAAGCTTTCCATTATCTTCTGTAGAGATAAACATGACTTCTACCCAGTTAAAACGGAAATCCTTGGGCTTCTTTCATGAATAGGGAATCTCTCAACTTATAAAGCAGCTGATGGGGGTGGTTTTGGTTACAAAAGCAAATGGGCTTGTTCAAGGGTAGATGTACCTGGCAGGGTTCACCTTTCAAAGGGTTCTGTCTCAGTATGAACTTAGTGTACTCCCCATGAACTCAGTGAGGCATATCATCCCATCAGCTGTGCCAGAACCGCTGTGGGTCTGCTCTAAGTGGGAACCCAACCCTGCTTCCAATTCAGTGGCAAAACCGAAACAAAAAAGCCCAGCAAAAATGCTTTTGACTGAACTGATTTGTCTTCTAAAACCTGGATCATTCATCCATCCCAATTGCTGTCACAGCTGGTGGGTATGGGACAGAAGTGCTTTACCATAGTACAGAAACACAAAGTTGTAGCAGACCTGGGATGGAGCAGAGCTGTAATTTTTTGGCCATGAAGTATTTTATATGATGAAGCCATGACTTAATGTTGA
The DNA here is from genome assembly GCA_009867235.2 of Psittacus erithacus. NCBI lineage: Eukaryota > Metazoa > Chordata > Aves > Psittaciformes > Psittacidae > Psittacus > Psittacus erithacus. The sequence continues at coordinate 9,741 of WYDI02002936.1, read as the reverse complement.
AGGTTGAGACATTTCTATACTCTCACACCCTTATAGCTTCCTCCTTTTCCCTTAATCACTGCTTATCCACCCCCTGGACCCTGCTGCTTCTGCTGATACAGCTGCATCAGGGGAGTGATAGAAACTACATGACTGACATGACCAAGGTTAAAAGTAAGCCTCCTTTGCCCAGAAAAGTTTACTGAATGTTTCCAGCCCAGTTAGGTCATTATAAGAATGACCATATGGGATTGAGACATCTTTCCCTTTAGCCTTGTATTCCATCTCTGGCAAGAAACAGAAGACAACAGCTCAGGAACCTCCTGCTCAAGCAAAAATAGTGTTTTTTCCCCCTAGCAGTCCTTTAAGAACAGCTGTGGGAATGGTAAAATACAGTTTATCAATGGAAATAGGACCATGCAGGAAGAGAGGGGCAAAAATATCACTTTCTGTATTATAACTTTAGCTATTCTGCAATTTTGGATATACTTAATTCAAAGAAAACAGTCATGTAAACTCCCTCCTGTTGCTAGTACCTATTCCAGATGATTTTCTTATTTGTAAAAGCATTGTATTTTATAAATAGCTGGTATTTTGAAAATTAAAGGCATCCACATGAATTTCTTTTCAGCTACAGTGTAGACAGTAAAACATACCTATTCTCCAGGAACTCTAGCCAAAAATCCTTCAATTTTTCTATGCAACTGTGCTTCACTCCCTGAAAAACATTAAAGACCTTTATAACTGGGAATTGTTTCATTCTTTGAGACATTACAGCCACGTTTATTGAAAATCTCTAACATTTTTCATCAACCTTGACTTTGAACGCCTCTTGTTTCTGCATGTTTGAGCAGAAGTTATGGAAGAACAGAGACGGCAAGAGTTAGGAATACAATTTTGAAGGTAACTCTTTCTCAAGGTCATGGGTCAAAGAAGAAGCCAGAGCATTGTGAATGTTATTAAATCTTCCGTACTGCATGCAGTCTTCTAAATATGTATATATGAATTCACAAGCTGGCTACAACCTGAGTGTATTATCATTCATTACCCGCCCATTGGGGACCACTGGGATTGTCTCAGAGAAAAGAAGAACAAGAAATGTAATAAGACTTTGCGACTATGATGCCAGGAGAACAGTACAAGCCTTGCTGAAAGTGCAAATAACAATTAGCTCTTCAATCTCCAGGGAGCCAGGGGGTAAAACTGATGGAACGTCTGAGAAATGCTTGCTGAAGAGATAAAATTGTTCAAAAACCTGAAGGAAATTTGCAAGTCTGAGACATTTGCATTGTAGGTTCCATATTTAGAAACTAAGAGAAAAGGTTACATTCAGATCCTACAATGAACGTCTTATTAATTTGAGCTGGTAGCATTACTTTCTTAAAGGTGACGCTTACTCAAGGTCAAAGTTTTGAATCCTTGTATCTGATTCTATGTACTTATAATAGAAAAAGCAAGGGGTATAAGAAAGATAAATAGGGAAATATATTGTCAGTTTTGCAAAGTGAAGCCTATTTTGGATTTCCTGCCATTGAAAAGTCAGTGAGTCCCTGAAAAAGAAAGATTTCCAATGTGATTTGTCAACAACTGACGATGCTTTTTCATTCAACTCCAGCAAATACCATCTACCAAGAAAGGTAACATGCAAATGTTATTCTCAGAATTAATACATGGGATGTGTTTCCATTTCTGCCATTGCATGAAGCCATATGTAAAAATTAACACTGTTTTTCTTTGCACAATAGGAATGTGTTCCACATACTGCAAGGACTAGTCCAGATGGAAAGGGGTCTTGCTGTCTCTGCAAAGCAAGGGTTCAAAGCATGGTATCTTCAATTCATTTTCTAGTGAATATATTCATGGCACTGGAAATTACTGCCGCAGAAAATTAAAAGGGAACTCTGTTACACTCAAAAAATAATGAATGTAAATAATAGAAATCACTGAAAAATACATTGTTAAGAACAGGCGTGAATGTAGATAAGCAGACATCACTGACTGTCGCTTCAAAATCATGTAAAAGATGATATCTCTGCTTTCTGGTGATTGGTACTGAGCACCAGAGTAACAAGGCTCCCTTGCTTTGCTTTCCATTAAAAATACAACTAGTGAATGTCCTGAGCACATAGAAATATGAATTTGTTCAATAAATAGCATAAGTACCACTAAGAGATAAATTAAGAGTTAAGCTTCTGAAATGTAAAGCAGCACAGGGACAGCACCTGTTACTAAACCAGCTAACATTTTCTTTCATAGCTCTTCATTATCACGTGTCTGAAACATTGCTGTTTTCACTTGCTTTTTCCTAGCTTGGCATTTGCCTTAAGTGCTTATAGATGTAGATTTGAACAGATTGGTAGCAACAAGAGGATGATACGGTCTGCACTTGGTGTTTTCTTCCAGGCTAAAGCTTTTTTATCAGCAAGACATGAATTCTGAAATTTAACTTTCTGAGCCTAACTTCAGCATCATTTTGCCAGCACATTAACCAGCACTTTATATACCATGTTTTGCTATTAGATTTGAAAAATTAAAGCCAGGATAAGGGAGGAGATGGGGAGAAAGGAAATGGCAGGAGAATGGAGAATTATCTAGATTAATTTGTTTACCTGCATGCAGAAAATATTAAATAATTAAGAATACGTGTGTGTGTGTGTATTGTCTTCATCAGGGACTGTAGGGATAGGACCAGGGGTAATGGGTTTAAACTTAAGCAGGGGAAGATCAGGTTAGATATAAGGAAGTTCTTTACTGTGAGACACTGAAATGGGTTGCACAAAGAAGTGGTAAATGCTCCATCCCTGGCAGTGTTCAAGGCCAGGATGGACAGAGTCTTGGGTGACATGGTCTAGTGTGAGGTGTTCCTGCCCATGACAGGGGGTTGGAACTGGATGATCTTAAGGTCTTTCTCAGCCCTAACTATTCTATGATTTTGTGGTATATATATATACAGAAAAGGCTATTTATTTATCATATAAATAAAAAATGGACTATGAAAACTATTTTATTTACCTGATGCTGTTTACTATTTATTTACTTGATGTTATTTACCTTCATTAAAAATCACCATAAGATAGCTGACATAATTCAGTTATCTGTTGCTGTAAATAGAAAGAAAGGCTCCATTATTCTAATCTTGCTGTTGGCAGCTGTTGACCCTTTAAATGCTGAGTGCAATTTGCCTGTTTTTTGGTAGAAACCAATACCTCTTAAATAGTTAGATGTGTGTGTCAAGATTCAGCCTAGAATTGATTTCCTTACAGCTATGTTGTAAAATCTTGCAAATAAGTTTTATTCTGGAAGAAATGTTGACAGGTCCTTAACTAGATAGTGCTATTGAATGCCAATATAATTAGCTGGGCAAGTCACGCAGCGTATGCAGACTGTGATTCATTTCTGGCACTACTCATATTATCAGGCCTTACTAATTTTGCACCTGCCTCTTCTGTCTGCGCAGCTGGAGACTAATATTGAAGGTATTTTGACTTACACAGCTGACACGTCCAATTGTTGTGAGGTGGTATGAAGTTCATTCAGAAAAAGCCTACGCTGCTGTAGTAATTGCTTCTTCTAATATTGATTTTTGCTGTCGGTGTTTTCAAACTCATGGGTTAGGGGTGATCCTGGCAATTCTGGGGTAATGGTTGGACCTGATGGTCTTAAAGGTCTTTTCCAACCTCGTTGATTCTATGATTCCATTTTTGGTGGGAATTAGAACTGCAAAGTCTGTAGATTATTGATGTCCACTTGGGATTTTTTCCAGCTTTTTTTCTTGTGGATGACTCTAGCATAACAATCAGCAACACTTCAGCTAACCAAATCCCCTTTCAGATCCAGAGAAATTCAAGCAGAAGGCATTTTATAATGTAAACGTTAATTGTGGGTTATTCAACTTGTAGAATATTGATGAACCTGAAAGTAGCTAATGAAATATCAACTGAAACAGAGAAGTTACTTGTATTACATCAAGGGAAATACAGATACCAGCTACAATGAAAGGGATTTGATACCTCCTGAACATTGCTATTTCCCAATTCAATAATTCTATAATCTAAGTACGACTGGAAAAGCAGAGAATAAGAATGGGTTACCTAAGGATACCTTTCTGTTAGCATAAAAGTGGTGGGGATTTTTCCACATCCTTTCTGCTGTTGGACAAAATGTTTAGGAAGTCAACATACATGATGCCAAAAAAAACACTGGGAAAAAGATTGGTAAGTAGCCAGCCATTGGGCTCTGGGATAGATGCAGGGGAGTTATCTTATTCTGCTTAATGAAAGAGGTGACTGCAGCAATACTCATTCCATTTAAGCTTGCATCCTTCTCTGTCTAATTTCCTCCCCAGCCAAACCTTTGACTTTGTCCTGTTTACCATAGTTATCTGCATTTGCAGGGTAGGGTGTTAAAGGCATGGAATGTAAATTTGTTTTCTCTGTTCTGTAAATGCTGTATACGCAAGGCTTTGCTTGTACAATGCAACTACATTGTGTATGTGAGCTACATCTAATTACTTTGCAAAGCCAAACAATTACATTTTCAGTTATCTTAACAATCGTGTTCCCTTAACCTCTATGGAAATACAGTGTGGACAATAACAAGAGAATGTTAACTTTCTTATAGAAAGTTAAGCTTCCTTACAGAAATCTTTTTTGGAGTACGCTATCTTTATTAAATTCCTTTGACCAACTTAAAATTGCACAGAAATGATCTCAGTGTTTCATATAAATTTATTCCATCTCTTAAAGTCTTCTGTCTTAATTTTGTCTTAATCTCTTCTAGAGATTTCTATTCGTTCTAGCCCTATTAAATTTGATGGGACTCTCTTTTCATGACAGAATGAGCTGTATAGACATTCGCTGTTCTTTGTGCACATTTTCTCTTGTTGAAATGCTGCTCAGTAGGATGCCACTTCCCAGATTTTCTTTAATTTCACATCATTCCCCAAAAAGCCCCACATTAGTAAGGTTCGCCAAACACTTCCTCACATCTGAATTTGCATCATCAGTTAGATATATTGTCTTTCCCCCATCTACACAGGAGTGAGGCACAGAACTGTGGGATTAATGAATCCTGATTAACTTTATCCTCATTGACTCGGAAATGTATAATAATAAGATTTCTTTAGTTATTTTCCTTTCTTTCCTCTGTGTGTGACGAGTATAATTGGGCAGAAGACAGGTACCTTCTCATGAGCATTTATAGGTGCTAAGTTCTGAGTCAAACATAGCGGATGATCATATCATGTTGATTATATTTTACAGTGAAATACCTTTGCAGTGTCTTCAGTAAATTCTTCCACACATCTGGATTTGATTTTCTTTCTAATAAAACACTATGAACTTTCAAACTTCTGACTTTATCTGCTCTATGTGGATTAGGCACTACTGTTTTTTAGCCAGTAAAGCATCACCTGAATCAGCAACAGTGGTTATGAAATAAACCACTTATTTAATAAAAAGAGCATTTTGCAAGGAGGGGGAAAGGTGTGTGGGAAGATTAGCTCCAAGAATGATTCATCTGAGCAGATCTAAGCTATTCCCATGTTGAAGCTGAATCTCCTGACAATCCATTTAGACCATACCTATCCTCCCATGGAGCTTTTAGCTGTGTCTGCAACCCATTGAATTTGGTATAGATGCTATGAGTGCTTAAAAATATGAAAGAAGAAGGGTCTGAATTAGTGTTTATTACTGTTCAGTATATATTTACCTCCTTCATGTTCCAAGGTGACATTTATTTAGAAAAACAGATAATTAAAAATCAGCACTAAACATTATCATGCAGTATAAGGAGCCCTTTGGCTATAGAAAGTGTGTCTCTAATCTGCAAAGCAAAAATAAAACTATAGTCTCAGTAACATGGATATTCAATTAGTTAAGATCTTGTAAAGACCAGAAAACTTGTTTTGGTTTAACTGAATCAATGTGAAAATGAGCTAGGCCAGTAGTGCAGACCAGATGCATATAGGGACATTTTAACCCTTGCTTGAATTGCTTTGGCAAAGGTAAGCAAAAGCCTCAACTGAGCAAAACAAATACTAAGTGATAAAATCAGTTGAAGTGCACCTGCATGAGAAGCTCATGCTGCCTAGCAAGAGCGTATTAAAAACTGAATCCTGCTGCATAAAAATACCTCAGTCATCTATAGAAAAACCAAAATGAAAAGGAAGAGCTATGACACCAGCAAGCCATTGCTGGTCACCCTGTAGTTCTATTATTCCTTTCCCTTTACGTGTCTGTGCAGAGCCTTGATTCATGGGCTGTACCGCTGTTAGATCACAAGCTGTGGACTCGCATCCCTGCAGCTGCTTTGCCATGGTTTAACAAATGATCCCCAACTGTGAGCCACAGGAACAGTTGTGGGGCACGCTCCTGGTCCACCCTAAAAGTGATGTAATGCATTGAAGCTTAAACTTCATTGAAAGGGCTTTAACCTAAGTCACATTAGCTTGTGATTGGGACAGATTAGGGGCATGTACATGGGCTCTTATCATACAAAAATAGATCTTGTCAAAGAGACAGTAACCTACTAGGTTCACATAACTCTTTCATGTGCCAAAGCCGTAAGTCTTACCTCCTTTACAACATAAGCCATAAAATTTCAACTAGTTGCACTCATACTGGGCCCCTGGTAATCTCTCTGGGGCAGGAAGCACCATCCCTGTGTCACTGCATCCCACACGCTAATGAGGTAATTCAGAGCATCATGATGTAAACCAGACAGCGTCTATGAGTTAAGGGGGAGTTTAAGTATTGTTTTTCAGGAATGAGTCTGCTGTAGTCACACTGCATGTCAGCTTCTTCCTTCAGTCTGCTTTCTAGTAGCCTCAGAACAGACTGGCTTAACTGAGACAAGTTTGGCAGAGAGATAAAGTATAAATCTTAATAGGATTCATGCAAATAAACAGCTATGTAATGGAGTGATGCCCTAAAAATCCCCCTGCTGAGAGGAAGGCTGTGATTTTAGGTCAACCTCATATTAGAAAGTAGAAAATACACTTGGGAGAGTAAGTTAGAAACTAACTGATAGGGAAAGACTAGCAGAATTTGCATCTTATTACTTCTCAGTGAATAAATGAAATCTTATCTCATGCTTGAGATATCACAAAAGTAGGAGTGAAACTTTCATGCTAGTCAGACATTCGCAATATCTTTCTCCAATTTATATTGTTTAATAACTAACATGATGGCAGGTGCTGCATTATGGCTTGGTGTGGTTTGCTGGCTGCTGAAGCTGGACAAGTTGTTCTTCAAACTGCTCTGTTTTCCTCTGATTTTGCAAGGCTTTGTTTCCAAGGTGCTGGAATTTGTCATTCACTAGAGATGCAGGAAACATCCCCCAGTAAAACACCCAGCCTCCACAATTGCAGGGTACTCCATGAAACATGAGTAGTCATTACAGATCTTGGCTAGGTCATATCCTGGAAAAAAATCAGTATATGCAATGTTCTTAGAGGAACTTTAGTTTTTCCCTTCAGTGAAATACATTTATGTTTCCTGATGCATAAATTAGTTTCAAAAGATGGATACAGTGGAATTCTGCATCCCATTATTTATTTTGAATAATTGGAACATTCTTATTTGTATCCTTTGATATTTTAATACAGCCCTCCCCCAGCATGAACTAGAACTACAAGTATTACTGCACGTGACCTCTGAACTGGGTATGATGACCCTACTAAAGAAGAGCTGAGGCTTTGCTTGTTCCTGACCTTTTAGTTTGCATTATTTTTGGATGCAGGGTTAAAATATGGCTGTTTGAAAGGGAAAAGCATGACTTGGAGAAGAACTGATTGTATAGATAGGAGCATAAGGTCAGTTGGAAGTTGCTATTAGAGCCTGCAAAATTCAAGTTATTTTAAGTAGGTGATTCTTACTGTATGTGTTAACCTCAGGGGGCAATTGGTAGGGAATGCAACTGAAATCAGTGGCATTTATAAAGAAAAACATGTTTAGCAAACAGTGTGTATCTGAGAAAATGGAGGATCCATGTATGACCTTCAGGCATCGTCTGTGTGAGCAAGTATAAGACAAAACAACCAAGTCCATAAGTAATAGCACAGATTTAGTCCAACTCTGCAGCGAAAGGGTAAAAAAGCCTCTCATGTATTACTTGTTCATGTCTCCAAAATGTACCAAGTGTCTGATCTATTAGAGGGGAAGGAAACCACCTTGTGTAATTGGTGATGTTGAAACGTTGCCATTTAAAGTGTGGTCAGGCACCTTTGCAAATGCTGAGGACAAATCCCCCAGGCATCATTAGAATGAACAAACCCTTGTACACTTGATAGTGTCGAGTTTTGCACTTCACATCTGCTTCCAGACCTTTGATAGCAAAGTTTTAGATTGATTTAGAGAGGCCCCTTTTCCAATAAATTGTTTAATTCCATATTCACAGAGTGGGGGAGAGAGCTGCTGCTAGGTTTCCCCAGCACAAAGGACAAAACCATGCCTTTAGATGGTGATGTTGGCAGATGTGAGGTTTCCAGCTTTTGTTGCCAATCTGAGGCTTGTCTTTCAGAGGATGTTATTACTGTTCCTTTTTCTTTTCTTGCTCCAATAGTTGTACTGTGGCATGGTATATAAAAGGGCATCCAATGGGCTGAGCAAATGGACTTGTTTGGATTCAGGTCTGAAGGTGCTCTAACTCTGCAGATAACTGGCTTCAATGGCCATTTGCATCTGCATCTTTCCTTGAGTTTTATGATAAACTATATAGCCAGTACAGCAATGAAGGCATCAAGAAGTCTCTTGAGAAGCTTCAACAGTGTGGAAATTGAAGATAACTGGAGGCACATTTCTGCAAGTGTTCAGGGATATTTGGATTTCAGGGATCACAGAGTTTTCATTCCAAACACTGTAACAGCAAGAAAACAAGATGCCCTTGAGGTTACCTTGGCCTGGTCAGAAGATAATTTCAACAGATGTCAACATAACTGCAAAAAACAATCAAATACCATCAAAAAGCAAATCTCGCAGATGTCTGGTGACATAGGGGAATGCACCATACAGCTGCTGTTCCTGAGGGTTTCCACTGCTTCCTACTCTGCAGCATGAGCTGCTGTCCACACAAAGACTTCCCACTTCACTTATAGGTGTCAAAATTCATTTTAGATCCATTTTCTACTAAAAGCAGATTCATGAGACCGACACTCTTTCCATGAGAGACCAGGTTTGGTGTATAAGCTGTCATACCTCTACCCATGCTAAAAAAATGGCATGCTGAGAAAGTGACCTCAGAGCAGTCTTCCAGTATCTGAAGGATGCCTACAAGGATGCTGAAAGGGACTCTTCATCAGGGACTGTAGTGATAGCACAAGGGGTGATGGGTTCAAACTCGAATAGGGGAAGTTCAGGTTGGAAGAAGTTCTTTACTGTGACGATGGTGAGGCTGCCCAGGGAAGTGACAAATGCTTCATCCCTGGCAGTGCTCAAGGCCAGGCTGGACAGAGCCTTGGGAGTACCTCTCACATGAAGAGAGGCTGAGAAAGTTTGGGCTGTTCAGCCTGGAGAAGACAAGCTGCGTAGAGACCTCAGAGCAGCCTTCCAGTATCTGAAGGGGGCTTATGTGGATGCTGGGGAGGGACTCTTCATTAGGGACTGTAGTGATAACACAAGGGGTGATGGGTTAAAACTTAAACAGGAGAAGTTCAGATTGGATATAAGGAAGAAGTTCTTTACTGTGGGGGTGGTGAGGCCCTGGAATGGGTTGCCCAGGGAAGTTGTGAATGCTCCATCCCTGGCAGTGTTCAAGGCCAGGTTG